>CM076574.1:1139225808-1139373904 GCA_034641835.2 Pinus albicaulis
AAAGAGAAGAAATGGATAGATGTTATGGATGAAGAGATAAATGCCATAGAGAAAAATAAGACATGGGAATTAGTTGATCTCCCAAAAGGCAAAGAAGAAATTGGAGTAAAATCGGTTTATAAAAACAAGAGCAATGTTGAAGGTAAGATTGAAAGGCACAAGGCTAGAATTGTTGTCAACTACTACAAGAAACAACAAGGAAGAGACTATGAGGAAAATTTTGCACCGGTTGTAAGAATGGAAACAGTAAGAGCAGTGTTGTCCATAGCAGCACAACATAAGTGGAAATTTTACCAAATGGATGTGAAATCAACATTCTTAAATGGAGTATTTATGGAACATGTATATGTTGGGCAACCTATGGGATATGAGAAAGGAGGCCAAGAGCACAAGGTATGCAAATTGAAGAAAGCTTTGTATGGGCTCAAACAAGCACCAAGAGCATGGTACAGTAGGATAGATGCCTATCTATTCGAAAATCGGTTTGAATAATGTGAAGGAGAACCCATATTATACATCAAGGAGAAATATGGTGAGATGTTCATTGTTGTTTTGTATGTTGATGATGTTATATTCACAGGTAATGATGCTTACCTCATTGAGAATTTTAAAACAATCATGAAGAATGAATTTGAAATGAGTAACATGGGATTGCTGAGATACTTATTAGGAATAGAAGTAGAGCAAATGAAAATAAAATTTTTATTTCTCAAGAAAAATATGTGAAATAAGTATTGGAAAGATTTAATATGTTGGATTGAAAAGAAAAAATTACTCCTACAATGATGGGATTGAAACTAAGCAAAGAAGATAGCAGCAAGGATTTTGATCCAAGTTTATATAAAAGCATAGTTAGCAGCCTCAGGTATTTAACTACAACTATGCCAAATATTATACATGCTGTAATTGTAATTTCCAGATTTATGGAAAGTCCAAAGGAGGCACATTGGTAAGCAAAAAAATAAATTCCGAGGTATGTAAAAGGAACAAAGAGGTATGGGATTTTATACACCACTTTAAAAAGTTTTAAATTGATTGGATATAATGACAGTGATTGGGTTGGAAGTATAGATGACAGGAAAAACACATCTAGATATGTTTTTTTATATGGAATTAGGAGCCATCTCATGGGCTTCTAAGAAACAGCCAATTGTGGCTTTATCTATAGCAGAGGCACAGTATGTGGCAACTACAGCAGCATCATGTCAAGAAGTATGGATGAGGAGAGTGTTGAGAAGTTTGTGTCAAGAACAAGTAAAATACATAACAATGTATTGTGATAATAGCTCAGCTATAGCTTTATCCAAGAATTCATTGTTTCATTAAAGAACAAAACACATTGATGCAAAGTATCACTACATCAGAGAGCTAGTGAGCAATGGAGAAATTGGTTTACAACATTGTAGAAAATAAAATAAATTTGTTGATATATTAACAAAACAATTGGGGCAGAAGAGTTTTAATTCTTTGAAAAAATGTCTGGGTATGGAAGAGAAGAGAAGTTATAATTAAGGGGGAGTGTTGGAAATTAAATTCCAACTGAAAACAGATAGCAGGAGGACAAAACTTCATAATTTGATTTAATCCCAAAGGACGGAAGCATCAGAATATTGTTTGTTTAAATTCTCACACCACTGTGCAATAATTATGAGTCTTAAAACCCTACAAAACCTAAAATTTTGTTAAAGACCATAGCCTATGTTTGCTGTGTAAAACCATGGTTTGACCATGCAACCCCTCCACTTCATAAGCCTGCACCTACCCACTTTAAAACCCAATCCACCAACCATCGACTTTACCGCCACTTCGTTTGAATTCAAAAGACCCCAAGTCAAATAGTTGTGGAGTCCACGTTCCACGTCTTCACACCCACCAAGCAATCAGAAGTCGATCACATTGTTTGAAGCCTACGCCATCAACTCTTTACCCGCGGGATAAGACATAGGACCCACATGCCGAGTCAACAGTTCAGATCACACAAAACTTTGCCTATGTCGCGATGCCCCAAAATGGATGCGTTAAAGCGATTAAAGGTTTTGCATTAAGTTTTTGGAATCCATCAAGTCATCCACATCGACCAATGAGGGTGCTATTGTACAAACCCAATGCACAGTCAACAAGTTCATGAATGGATGGGATAAGCCAATTAAAACGGGTTTATATATTTTTTTAAATCCCTAATGTAATAAGGTTTTAAACCTTAGGCTTAATGTTTTATGTTTTTAATATGCATCGTGGCAGTTTATATATATATATATATATATATATATATATATATATATATATATAAGTTATGTAATAAACTGTGTGTATTGTAGGTAGTGTATTTTTTCCTAAAGGCAAAACAAAAAGACAGACAGAAAAAACATTGAAACATTGTGTGGGTAGGAGTCAAATTGAAGAATTTTTTTTTTGTAATCTAGAACAATTGTAGTTCTAAAGAAGATCTTCATTTTGTAGCAGAGTTTATGTTTAAATGAAAGTGTTTTGCCTCACATCTCTCTCCATTTTTATTTTTATTAAATCTCTGTGTTAAGAAAAAGAGGAATTGTTTTTCCTGTTTGTTCGGAATTAGTAGCAATTCTAGCAATAATGCCCACATTTGTTACAGTAATAACATTGAAAATTAGCTTTTTTTATGGAGAAGTTTCGTGAACAGGTATGGTGAAAAGAGTTGGGTAGAAAGAAGAAGTACTACATTGAAGAATTCAACCCTACTTATGATCTCCAACAAAAAGAGTACATTGGAGCTAACATTTCGTGGAGAGAAAATGTTCTTATTGTTCAGTTAAGAACCAACTTGCATCATCTTCGGTGTGAAACAAGATGGTGTAAAAGGCCTGAATAATCTTGCGAAGAACGAGTGTGTACATTTTGCACGTGTGGGGTAGTGAAATCAGAAAAACATTTCATTTTGGAATGTGATGCATTCAAAGATATCAGAAAAAGTTATAGGAATATGTTAGCATCTGTTTCTTGGCATTGTGATTGTTGAAAGGTTGGGCCAACTCATCATCAATTTGACTAAGAAAAGAATGCAAAATGCGAAAATCTGGGAACTCATAGTCCCATAAACTATTTCATTCATTTCATTTTATTAAAAGATGGAAAATAATTTTACATTGTTTGGATACACTAGATGATAGAAATAGCACATCAAGTTGTTTATTTCATCTGGGTTGTCCAGCCATTTCATGGGCTTTCAAAAAACAACAAATAATTTCATTATCTAAAACTAAAGCTGAATAATTCATAAAAATTTAAGCAATTTGACTAAAAAAAATGTTAAAATATTTATAACACTAAAAAAAATAACAAAAATTTATTGTAACAAAAATTAAATGATTATGCTATCCAATAATTTTTTATTTTTATTTTTAAATATGTAAGATCACACAGAATATTATTTCATTAAAAAACTATTTTGCAACATTACAAATCACAAGACCAATTCACAAACATCTTTCACCAAATAAAAATAATAAGCATTGCTTTAATAAAAATTTGCAACCCATACTTGTAATATTATATACTCATTGTAACTTGAAAATAAATAATTTCCTTACCTGTATAACATATAAAATATGAGTTTCTTTTTGGTAATTGTAATTTTTCCGTTACATGCGTTCAGTAATTATATATGGAACAAAATACTGACGGCAAAGCATGAATACCATGGGATTAAGCCTACAAATATTTCATCTTAAAATTGCGCTCATTTCCCTACACAATTCAATTACATGAACATGATTTCCCTAGTTAGATCAATCAGGAATTACGCGATATTTCGTAATATGTATAATCAGAGGGGGTTGACTAATCGACCGGAGGATGAACAATTTGCGGAACAATTTTCTTTTTGGGCTTGTTTTTGCTTCTTGACCTTATTTAGATTATGGATTCTGAAAATATTGCACACGATAATTTTTACTTTGAAAATATTACAAAATTGGATGGACAAGAGTAGAGCAAAAAAATGGAACTCATTTTTATAATTTCAATTCCAAAATATTTCGAAAATGGCCATTAGAAATAAATTTTTGTATTACTTTTTATTCATTGTCGAGATGATAGTATCATATAAAAATTTCCTTCATGATATTATATTATGTTATCCATACCAAAATTTATTCCATTGTTAACAGTGCGTTACGATAATGGAATATTAGGTGTAGTACTTTGCACTATTTCTTCAACTTCCATATTGTTTTTAAAATATATAAAGCTCAAAAAGACATTTATATAATTGTATAAAATATCACCGGTTCGAAGAAAAGAAATATACACCAAAACAACGGAAGAAGGTTCCAACAAAACAAGGAAAGAATATAGTGCATTCCTAAATTCACTTTGTAAGTACGGATCCAGCAGTCCTTTGAGCCAAACATAAAAACTAATCTTTGTTTGTGGATTTGCCAAGAAGTGACATGTGAATGTGAGGGATGACACCTCCACCTGAGATGGTACCTTTGATCAAAGTATCAAGTTCTTCATCTCCTCTAATGGCAAGCTGCAAATGTCTTGGGCTGATACGTTTGACCTTGAGATCTTTACTGGCATTTCCTGCCAGTTCTAAAATCTCTGCAGTGAGGTATTCCAGAACTGCTGCAGCATATACGGCTGCAGTTGCTCCCACCCTTCCATTTGCAGATACTCGAGATTTCAACAGACGGTGGGTCCGTCCCACTGGAAACTGCAATAAAAAAAAACTTTTCAGACGACATATTACAGGAGCCCTTTGTCAGAGTATTTAAATTGTTACAAAGCTTCAAGGAAGATATTATCTCAAAGAAAATAAATGGATACAAACCCAAGTAAAAAATACAGAAAACCAAGTCGTGAGAGTTCAACCTATTACAGGAATTATGTGAAGTACTTGCTCACATAAATATTTTAATTATTACATAGCTTCATTGAAGGTGTTTGTTCAACAAAAACAAATCTCTGGAATTACTTCAGTTGAGTCAATATTTTGACAGTAAAAAAAAACTGAAAAACGTGAGAGTTCAACATATTACAGGAATTATGTGAAGTACTTGCTCACATAAATATTTGAATTATTACATAGCTTCATTGAAGGTGTTTGTTCAATAAAAACAAATCTCTGGAATTACTTCAGTTGAATCAATATTTTGACAGTAAAAAAAAATGAAAAACCTGTTCCGCACAGTAACAATTTCACGGTTGCAGGAAAGATAAAAATGTATTCCCAATGTTCTAGATCTAGTATTGCCTGCAATGTTATGTATAGTATTGCCTACAATGTTATACATGGTACTTTTTGCTCATTGATACGGGTACCTACTTTTTTATCATTGATACCGGTACCTATGAGATATTTATTTCACAGTCAATTATGTTGAAATATTAATCTTATTATTTTGTGGGGTGTTATTATATTTAATTTTATTATTTGGTAGTTAGTTTAAATTTATTTCAGTTTAATTGAGTTTCACTCTAATCATTTATATTGTTGATACTATTAATATAATTTTATTTAACTGTTTTGGAATATTGAAAAGAGAAATTTTGTTCCATGAATCTGATCCGCATAAAACTCTTGAGAGTAGGAAAGATCCAGAAAGACGGATCGTCTCCCTCAGCTTGATATTCTGTTTATGCCAGCAGTTGCGTAGTTGCGTGCTGCATCCCAGATGTTGTTAGCACGCAAAACAAAAATTTTCATTTTAAAAGCAACAGCTTTAAGTGATTTGTAAGAGAAGCCAAGCGGAATTTAAAAAAAAATAAAAAATTGAAGCAGCCCATCTCACCACCACAGAGTTCAAGTAGGCTCGAGAGAAATTCATCGTAACTCACAACACGAAGATCGCCATTGCTTAGCGGATATCGAGGTCAAGCTCAAATTTGCGGTGGTAATTCAAGGTGGCGGTCAGTTTTTATTTGGAGGACGAGGTCACATCAAAAGTATCACCGAGTCGTGCTGCAAAACCATTTTTTTGAAAGTCCATCCCGTCCTATTAAAAGAACCTTACTTCGTGTGACTTTTAGAAAAGGGAAACTTGTTTTTAACCTAGTCTTTTAATCAATAAATTGTAAGCTATATGAAATTAAATGTAAATGTGGTGGGGTTTTTTACATGAATTAGGTAAAAAAATTGAAAAAATCAGGTAGTTGGAGTGTTTGAATTACATTTTTGATAGTGGAAATGGATTCAGCACTATCAAAAATCCTTAGGGTATCCAAAACACTGAAGTTTAATAGCTGTAATTCTGGGCTATTCTTTTGCTTTTTTAGATTTAAATTTGTTTAAATTTAACGGTGATCTTATACTCCCGAGGGCATTTAATTTCCTATAGCTTATGATTTATGGTTTTCCCTTTTAAAATGATTATTGTTCATGTTAAAAGTTTTTTTTGTGAAACTTTACAAAAAGGAAAAAGGCTTTTGTAAAAGGAGTATTGTATTGAATTGGTGATATTTTTTATTTAAATCAATTTTTTTAAAGGTTTATTTAAATAAAATTGTGTTTTTCAAAGAAAAAAAGGTTTTGTTTTTTTAAAGGTTTATTTAAATACAATTGTGTTTTTCATAGAAAAAGGCTTTTGTTATAAAACAAAAAGGGGTTACTTTATTTTTTTCAAAAAGGAGTTTGTAAACAAAAGGGGCATGTATTCAAATTTCAAGCATGGTTTCTTCTAGCACTTTTTCACATACCCCGATTCTAGTGGACATGAATTGCAAGTTTTTTTCCTTAAGAGTGGACACTTTTTTGCAAGCCCAAGATTGTTGGGATACGTTGTAGAATGGTTATGTATAGTCGACCCAAGAAGCATTTACAACCATGCACAATAATCACACGAAATTCGTTGTAGAACTCGGAAAGAAAGATTAGAGAGACAAAAGTTGGATATAAATATTAGTCGATGACTTTATCTTTGACAAAATAATCAATGCATCAACAAGAAAAGAAACATGGGATATTTTGGAAGTTTTTTATCAAGTTAACGATATAGTGCAAACTCCTAAATTACAAACATTGAGAGCTCTTTTTGAAACACACAGAGAATATGGACTGGTTCATGACTAGAGTCATGGGCATATTCAGTGAGATCAAACTCATTGGTGAAACCATTACAGATCAGAAGATTGTTGAAAAAGTCCTTCAAAGCCTGCCCAAGAAATATTGCATGATTGTTAAAGTCATTTTAGTATCCAAAGATTTTACAGTTTTCTCAGTAGAATGGTTGATTGGATCACTTCTGGGACATGAGACAAGACTTAACTTGGCAAAATATTCCATGGAACAGGCTTTCAAACATGTATCTCTTTTGAAAGAGGCAAAAGTAGAGGATATAGAAGCGATAGTAAGCGAGGCAGAGGCTGAGGCCGAGGAAGATCATAACAACGTCATATAGCAGAACAATTGAGCCCTTCACAAAACCAAGCACAGAGAAGAAAAACATGGAACAAATATAATTTTCAATGTTATTACTATAACAAATTTGGGCATGATGAAAATGAATACAAAAAGAATGAGTCAGATTAAAAAAGAGGCAATGTCCATCTCTCCAACAATGAAGAAGAATCCTTTGAAACAATGTTTATTTCCTCCATATTTCTTAAGACACTCGCAACAAGGACCTTTTGTTGCTGGATAGTGGCTGCAACAGTCATATGAAAGGTAAAAAAAATCCACTTTCTTATCTTCATGCTTCAATAACATCAAAAATAATTGTTGGAGATCATTCCTACAGAAGATTTGAAGTAAAATGCATTGACTCAAATCGTACTAAACATAATCAACAAAAATTCATACCTGATGTATATTATGTTCCACCTCTTCAACATAATCCCATTAGTGTAGGTAAATTGCCAGAGCATGGCTATGATGTAATATTCCAAGGAACATGTGCTATATATATCACAAACCTCCCAAAAGAAGACTGAAAGAAAAGGTTGAAGAAACCAAGAATAGGATGTTTCCTTTGGCTGTTAGAGGTTGAAATCATTCATAGTCTATTTCCGACAGTATATCAATAATATATGAGTCACAAATATGGAATTCAAGATATGGAATTAGAGGAGTAAAATGGAAAAATCAATGAATCATGAACACGACAACATGTATGCTTCATGAGAACAAGTTGTCAAATGACTATTTTTTTTTGAAGCAGTTTTGACTACAGTCTATGTTATCAACAAATCTCCAACAACTAGTGTCAAAGATACAATACCTCAAGAAGCATGCAATGGTAAAAGTTAAATATACCCCACTTTAGAATTTTTGGATCAATAAAATTTGCACGCATTCCTTAGTAGCTAGGAAAGAAGCTTGATGATAGGAGTGAAATATGTAATTTCATAGGCTACACTGAGGAGTCAAAGGCCTATATACTTTACAATCTAGTTACCAAGTTTTATTTTTTTAAGAAGAGATGTTAATTTTTTTGAAAATAAATCTTGGTCTATTCATAATGATGAATCTTTAAATTAGCTCATTTATCCACCAAAACTACCAAGATTTTGGGATGAAGAAGAGCCATACCACTCTAAAAATGGTACCTCTTCCAACAACGAATCAACCAATGATTCGACATCTTCAAAAGATAATAAAAAAAAAGAATTAGAGAAATATATAAGCAGGAGCATGAGTTTGGTAAACATAATATGTTTTCGTTTCTTTCATCTCAACCAACGCATTTTGACGAATTAGTCCAAGAAAAAAATTGGGTTGATATAATGAACGATGAAATTACTACCATAGAAAAAAAACAAACTTAGCAACTAGTTGAAATCCAAAGAGATAAAACCAAAATTGGTGTAAAATGGGTATATAAGATCAAGCTAAATGAAAATGAAGAGATTGAGAAACATAAGGCAAGGTTGGTTGCAAAAGGATTCTCACAACAGTTTGGTGTCGATTATGGTGAAACTTTATCTCTAGTAGGAAGGTTAGAAACCACAAGAACTTATTTATCCATAATAGCTCAACACAAATCGGAAGTCTATAAAATTGATGTAAAATATGCTTTCTTAAATGGTATAAAGCAAGAAGATGTTTATGTGGAGAAGCCTCCTGGTTTTAAAGTTACAACACAAGATCATATGGTGTACATGTTGAAGAAAGTTTTGTCTGTCTTGAAATAAGCTTTGAGAGCTTGGTATAGTCGTATTAACACATATCTCATCAAAAGTGGTTTTTTCAAAAACAACCATGAGCCAACATTTTATAACAAAAATCATGAAGGTAAAATTTTCATTGTATTCATTTGCATTGATGATCCTCTTTATACAATAAATATGATGTTATATGACGTCAAAGAAGCAATGCAAACAAAGTTTGGTATGATTGATCTAGTGATCATGAAATAATTCTTATGCATTGAAATTTGCCAATATGCTAATGTATTTTTTGTTGGTCAACAAAATATGCCACTAACATCATAGGAAATTTCAAAATGACCAAATTCAAACCAAGTGACACACTAATTTCTCAAGGCACCAACTTGATCATACAATATGTAGCACCACTTGTTGATTCCACATTGTATAAAAGTCTAATTGGTAGTGTGTTATATCTCACTGCAACTAGATATGATATCTTGTTTGTAGTTACTTTTGTATTCAAGTTTATGTAGTCACCCAATATTTCTCATTGGGAGGTTGTAAAAAGGATCTTAAGGTATATTATAGGGACACTAGACTATGGGTGGATCTACACACATTCTGAATATAACTCACGTGCAGGTTATACATAAAACAATTAGGTAGGAAGTTTAGATTATCACAAAAGCACCTTAGGATATTTTTTTCATCATGGAACCAATATGATTTCATGGGAATACAAGAAATAGGAAATCGTTTTAATATCTACATCAAAGTATCAATATGTAGCTATCACTTCATAAACTTTCCAAGTAGAGTGGCTTAGAAGACTAATGGAAGATCTTTAAAATGTTCAGAAGGAGCGAAGCCTTGTTTACTATAATAACAATTTTGTAATTTCTCTATCAAAATAGCATGTCTTTCATATAAATATCAAGCACATCAAGACATGTTTTCATTTCATCCATGAGCTTGTTAATGATGGAGACATATTACTTGCTTCTTGTCGTTCCAAAGATCATATTACATATAGTTTCACAAAGGCATTACAAAAAAATGTATTTGAATCTCATAGAGAGATATTAGGAATTGTAAGTGCCACTACTTGCAATAAATGCTATTAGGAGGGGGTGTTGATATATTAATATCATTGTCTCCTAGGTGTAATCGTATTTAATTCCATTGTATTCCAGGTGTCATAGTCAGCTGAAATTTAATTCAATTTAGTTGAATTCAACTCCAGTCATCGATTGTTCATGCTTACAAAGTAATCTGATTTAGTTGTTTTAGAATATTGAGAAGAACAATATTGGCTCCATGTTATTTTTGCATTTCTTGTCAACCCGGTTCAACTATTGTGGAGCTTAAGTGATTGTTGATGTGCAGGTACCCATATCACATATTTCAGAGCTCAAAATATTGTGTTGGAGGGGGAAAATAGAATTCTCCCTTAGCATTATTATTTTTGATGAAAGTAAGAACTGAAGCTGGTGATTTAAGAAATTACCATGTTAAAAATATATATTTTTTATTTTTATGGTTATGTTTTAAATTAATCAACTCAGTTTTCCAAAATATTAGAAAGATAAATTTTTATATTGCAAAAAAAGTAAAATTGTTCTTTTTAAGTAATATAAACAAATCCTTCTAATACAAACATAAAAAAGTAAGGATGAGTTCTCATAGCAAGAAATATATATGAATTGTAATGTATGACAAATTATTTGTAATGTATGAGAATGAACACCTTCCTATAAGAAGAATAATGTTGGGATTTTATGGAGAATGGGCTCTCGGAGCGTGATCAAACAAATCAGCTTGTAAAAAGAAGAAAAAAGGGAAGAACATGTTTTGAATATAAAGTTTTGTAAACGAATCAATATTTTAGGTTTTATTTTGATTGGATGATTCTATTATCAAAGTAATAAAAGAGCGAAGATTCTGAAGCTTCAAGCCATTAAGAGAGAGTTTAAATCATTGATTACGTAGGAAACAAACTTCGAGTAGTTCGTTTGTTCGATTTCCAAGATCTTTGGTCTAGGTTAGAGTCTTAAAATCACTGACACTACCCAACCAAGAATATCAACCAGAAATACTTTGCACAATGGAAAATATAAAGTAGTAAATCACATATGCACAAGTATACACAAATTTTAACAAAATTGTACAATAACTTACAACCAAATCTTGGTTATACTTTTTCAGATTGAACAAGAAAATTTCAGCACCCATGCCTACTGCATTAAGAACCTACACTAGGGTGGGGCCCGTAGTGATATTTTTGGTGTATGTCTATTTCAGTTATCCCTTAATTAAGATGGACAATAAAATGTAATATATTCTCAGTGATAACTTGTAATAGTCAACTCAGAGTGATAAACTCAATTAGCTAGTGGATTTCGAGTTAGAGGTAGTTGGTGAGGCATGAAGAGCAACTGTAGTTGTAACATAGTTCGAAGTGCAGTGGTGCATTAGTTAATGCAGGTTGTAATCAATTTAACTCAGTTAAGTGAGTTAAACTCAGTTTTTTTAGTTGTAACAGCTTGATACAGTAGTGAGAGATCAAGTGAATTAAATATTAATTAATTCACAATCAGTGATCTCACATGCAACTAAGGATTTACTATTATTAGTTGCATGCATGTTAGATTCGGTGGAGACCCAGTTGAGATCTAGGTGAAAGGGAAGTTGATTATCATTTGTAGGATTATACGGTTGCACACATGCAACCAAATGCCCATTGGAGTGCCCATGATACCTGTACAGTCAAGGAAGGCCATAATTCCTATATTTTAGGGATTGTGTCCATCAAGGATTGCGCAATCAAGGCAGGCTATCAAGAGGCAGGAAATTGGCTAAGTATTGGTCAGTTTTATGTATGAGAGTGTGAGACAATTAGTTGAGTACTGGAGGGCTCTTGTGAGAAGATTTTTGTATGTAATTGTTTCCTGATCCATGCTGTATATAGAATAGAAGATAATGATATTTTTAGCAACAATATTTCCTTGAGAAATTATCTGTGTTGTGCGTGATTTGATTCTTCTTTACTTCATGTGATTGACGATTATGTTTTTAATTACGTAAAATATTTGTAGAAGCGACTCAATATTTAACTTTTGTACATTGTTATATCGAGTGAATACATGATATACATGCTTGTTGTATGATTTATACATGGTATCAGAGCACAAGAAATTTCATAAGTTAAGCAGGAGCTAATTTTGTGACTGGATAGAATTTGAATTTGTAGAAAGACTTTGCTAGTGCTACAACTGATTCAAGATTGAAATGGATTTTAATGGCTTGAGGTTGGAGTATGTACTCGAGGGTAGCTCAAAATATATTTCTTGGAAGGACACGATGGATGAATTACTCCAAGATAATGGCTTCAAGGAACTCATCAACAATGGCATTCCTAAACCCACTGTGACAGCTGCTGAAATCTTGATTCATGGAAAAAGAAACTGACAAAGGTGAGGAGGATCTTGTTGGAGGGAGTAGGAGACCACATTATCTTAAGCCTCCATGGGAAAGCCACACCATATGCAATTTGGAAGGCTTTAATGGATCTATTCAAGAGCGGCAATGACCATAGGAAATTGGCACTCAAAGATAAACTCAGGAAGATCAAGATGGAAAATGGCGACACGATTCCTAAATATCTACCAAAGTTTTTCCAATGTCAAGATAAACTAGGGAGCGTTGGAATAATAGTCGTTGATGATTATTTGGTGAGCCTGGATCTCCTAAGACATCCTAAGAGCTGGCCTAGTTATGAAGACTATGTCAATGGATGAGAAAAATTTCTAGACTAGGAACGACTCTGGCTAGATTTGGTGCAAGAGGAATTTAGATGGAACATCAGAGATGGATCTTCATCTAAGCATGAGGGTGAATAATATTGTTCTTTGGATGCCAAGGTGAAGAAGAGGAAGGGGAAGAAATTACATTCCAAATCTGAGTCCAAGAATGGAAAGAAGCGGGACATGTCCAAGGTGAAGCATTTTCACTGTTAGGAACATGGGCATTTTTCTACTAGTTGTCCACAACAGAATAAGGACAAGAAGTATGTTGGATTTGTACCTAGTGAGGCTCTTGCCTTGCAATTTGAGCTTGAATTCTCATTGATCGCATGCATGGTTCAAGTGCATTGGGATTTGTGTGGTATTTGGATAGTGGCACTTCCTTTCACATGACGGGATACAAGGAACTTTTCAGTGCCTCGGAGGAGAAAGATCTCAAGATGCATATTGAAATGGGCGATGATGGGTAGTACAATGCTACTGGGATTGGTACCATTACCTTCTTGAGGAAGTCAGGTAAAACCTTTCAATTAAAATATGTAATTCATGTACCAGGTTTGAAGAAAAATTTGGTCTCAGTTGGAATGTTGGAGGATAGAGGCTATGATGTTGGTTTTAGTGAAAGAAAATATTTCCTACGATATAAAACAACAAGAAAAACCAAGAGGATATGGATTTGAATTAATAATATCTACAAGATGGAGGTAGATGGTTGTGCAACAATGATGGGCAAGGCAGATAAAGTGGTGAGCCAGGATGAGGGAAAATTATGGCACAACAGATTGGGTCATCTTCACCATGCAGCCCTGAAAGTCATGCAATAGCTTTCTACTGGAATTCCAATGGGAAAACTTTCTCAGTTACATACATGCAAGGGGTGTATCATGGGGAACTATGTAAAGGCCACGATTCACGATAAGGAGAATTGAGCTTCGTGGATCCTTGAGAGAGTTCACACAGACATGTGTGGATCATTCTCTGTTTCTTTGACAACAAAACATAAGTACTATGTAATATTTTTTGATCAATTTTCTTGTAAGTGTTGGATCTTATTCATGAAGAAGAAAGATCAAACATTCTCTAAGTTTCTTTATTTTAAGGAACTGGTGGATAAAGATTCAAGGAAGCAAGTGAAGGCTCTTAGGAGCGATAATGGTGGAGAATACATCTCTAATGAATTCAAGAACTTTTGCAGCAAAGAAGGGATTCGAAGAAAACTCATAGTGCTTGATAAACCACAGAAGAA
The DNA here is from genome assembly GCA_034641835.2 of Pinus albicaulis. Taxonomy (NCBI): domain Eukaryota; kingdom Viridiplantae; phylum Streptophyta; class Pinopsida; order Pinales; family Pinaceae; genus Pinus; species Pinus albicaulis. Next base: position 1,139,239,924 of record CM076574.1, read on the forward strand.
TGGTGTTGTGGAGAGAAATAACAGAAGTATCGTGGGTGCAACATGAGTGATGTTGCATGATCAAGGATTACCAATGCATCTGTTGGCAGAATCATGGAACACAGTGGTACATGTGCAGAACTGTTGTCCTCATAGGATACTTGACATGAGTACACCTAAAGAAGTTTTCACTTATAAGAAACCTAATGTTTCACACCTTAAGATTTTTGGCTCATCTATTTATGTGCATGTGACCAAAGATGCCAGGAAGAATCTAGAACCAACAACTAACACCGAGATTTTTGTGGGGTACACTAAAACACCCCATAATTATCGTGTGTATTTACCAAACAATAGAATGACTGTTGCGCGACAGGATATAAAATTTTATGAGGAGAAAGAAATGCGGTTGTCCCTTTAGAGGGAGTTGGACTTGCATGCAGAGGAGGAAATGTTGGTTCCCAAGGATGAGCCTCAATATGTGTATCAACCACATGTGGAGGATCATGGAGCGGAGGAAAACAATCATGCATAGCCATCCATCAGAAATGGCAGAAGGCGCACCACGAAAGCTGATAGACTAAGACTTGATGCTATGAAGAATGTAGGAGCCCCTACTTCACAATGCAGACGGAGACAGTCTCTTGACTGATTTACTGTATATATTGCTCTTATGAGAAAATGTATTGTGATTGAACCATCTTCCTTTCAGGAAGTAGTGCAACAAGCAACTTGGGTTGATGCAATGGTGGAGGAGTATGACTCCTTTGTCAAGAATAGTGCATGGGAGATTTTCCCAAGACCAGTTCACAAATCAGTGGTTGGATCAATATGGATCTACAAGGTAAAGCAAGATGTTGATGGGGATGTGGAGAAATACAATGCTAGATTTGTGGCACGGGGATTATCAGAGATCGAGGGGATTTATTATGATCATACTTTTGCACCCATTCCAAGGTACTATTCTATTAGATCTATCCTTGCACTATCAGCGCAGATGGGATGGTGCATTCATCACATGGATGTGAAAACTATGTTTCTCAATGCGATCATCGAGGAATAGATGTAAAAAGAGCAGCCTGAAGGTTTCAAGATCTTAAACATTAAGTCACATGTGTGCTGACTCAAAAGAGCAATGTATGCGCCGAAGCAAGTACCCCATGCTTGGTACACTCGGATAGACAACAATTTCACCAGACTGGGCTTCACCAAAAGTGAAGCAGATGTAAACCCGTACTATATTGTGGTTGAGGGTAAGCTATTGATTATTGTTCTTTATGTTGATGTTCTAATTTTGATTTGTGATGAGCAGCTAGTACACTCATGCAAGGAGGATCTTTTCATGGAGTTCAAAATGAATGACATGGGACTCCTTCATTATTTCCTTGGATTGGAAATATGGTAGCGGGATGGTGAAATTTTTCTGTCTCAAGAAAAGTATGCAAAGGAGATACAGGGTAAGTTTAACATGAAAATCTCCAAACCCATGGATACTCCTCTTCTAGGAAATTGGAGGAAAGAGGATGCTACTTTTGGAGAGTTGTTGGATGCTAATATGTATAAGAAGTTAGTGGGTTCACTAATGTATTTGGTGAACACAAGACCAGACGTTTGCTACACAGTTAACCAGCTAAGTCAAGCTATGGTTAAGCCTACCAAGCTCTTTTGGAAGGCAGGAAAACATGTCCTAAGATACCTGAGGGGCACATCAGAGCATGGTCTATGGTACAGACGAAGAGAGGGATTGAAGGTTCAAGGGTTCACAGATGTAGATTGGGCTGGCAGTCCATCATACAGAAAGAGCACATCAAGAGGGATCTTTATAATTGGGTGGACAATATTTTCTTGGTACAGCAGGAAGCAACGATCCGTGGCACTCAGTTCAATGGAAGCAGTGTACATGGTAGCAAGTCAAGATGCATGTGAGGCTACTTCGATGAGAAAGATCTTGGTTCATTTGTTTGGTTCTCAGATGGATCCATAGTGATTCATTGTGATGATTAGAGTTGCATTAAACTCTTGATTAATCTTGTGTTTCATGATAGGTCAAAGAACATGGATATATGGTACCATCATCTCAGAGATTCTTTGTAGAGGAGAATAATTTTTCTTCAGTACATTCCCACGGAAGATGAGAATGTAGATATTCTAATGAAGGCACCCACCAAGAGAAAATTCAAATACCATATAAACAATATTAGGGTGAAGGATAATCCCTTTCTTGTTCAGAGGGTGTGTTGAGATTCAACAAGAATATTTCAGCACCCATGCCTAGTGCATTAAGCACCTACATTAGGGTGGGGTTCATAGTGCTATTTTTGGTTCATGTCTATTTTAGTTATCCCTTAATTAAAATGGGAAATAAACTATAACATATTCTTAATGATAACTTGTAATAGTTAACTAAGACTGATAAATGCAATTAGCTAGTGGATTTTGAGTTAGAGGTAGTTGGTGACCTCATGCAGAGTAATTCTAGTTGTAATAGAGTTTGAAGTGCAGTGGTGCATTAGTTAATGTAGGTTGTAATCAGTTTAACTCAGTTAAGTGAGTTAAACTCAGTTATGCTAGTTGTAACTGCTTAATACACTAATGAGAGATCAAGTGAATTAGATATTAACTAATTCACAATCAATGATCTCACATTCAACTAAGGATTTAATATTATGAGCTGCATGCATGTCAGATCCAATGGAGATTCAGTTGAGATCTAGGTGAAAGGGAAGTTGATTATCAGTTGTAGGATTATTGGGTTGCAAACATGCAACCAAACACCCATTGGAGTGCCCATGATACTTGCGCAGTCAACAAAGGCCATAATTTCTATATTTTAGGGATTGTATCCATCAGGGATTGTGCAAGAAAGGAAGACTATTCAGAGGCAGGAAATTGGCTAAGTATTGTTTAGTTTTTGGTATGACAATGTGAGACAATTAGCTGGTTACTGGAGGGCTCTTGTAAGAAGAATTTTGTATGAAATTGTTGCATGATCCATGCTAAGTATACAATATAATGTAGTGGGGTTTTGATCAGCAAGCTTTCCCTGGGAAATTATCTGTGTTGTGTGTGATTTGATTCTTCTTTACTTCATGTGCTTGGTGATTCTGTTTTTAATTCCACAAAATATTTGTAGAAGAGATTCGGTATTTAACTTTAGTACATTTTTAGATCTAGCGAATTCATGATATACATGCTTGTTGTATAATATGTACAATATTAAAAAATAATGAATAATACAATAGTCTATGGAATACAATATACAGTGGCAAACACAATGCACAAGCTCTATGTTGTATCTTGTCCTTAAGGTCCTTTGCTTCCATACTGCTCACTATCTGACCCTTGGTCCTTCAAATGAAAACACATCGATACCGCGATAGAGATACCACCTAACACTGCTGCAAGTCACTTCTTCTTGGTGTACATGGGCTGATCTAGTCTATTGTCTATGTTGGCCAATTGTCGAGCTCTAATCTTCTAGACTAGCAATCACTTTGGTCCATCAAAGTGTTGCACTTTTGGCACCAATATTAACCCAAGCTTCAACTCCTCTTCATCATGTCAAAATACATTTTTATGGATGCTTTAGAATATGAACACATTTCCCTCCACCAGATCACTGATCCCGAGCACTACATTATAATATTTGCACCTATGAAGTCTCTTCATCACTAAATCATGCCTCCAAATTGGCTCCCATAGGCTACTCAAAAAACTTATCCAACACTGGTCCAAAATCTTGGACCCAACAAACTTCAAACCATTGTTCCAAGTTTTCTTTTTTTTCATTCCTAAATGTGATTGGTTAGGGCACCCACATGCTGCAACAACCCTTAAAGAAGTAACCAAACAACCCTCAAATATTTGTGTCCTACCCTTGGAGAGGTTCTTACCTATTTATCTATTGTTCTAGGCATATAAAACCCTAAAATAACCCAACATTTCCCTTACAATAGTTGGTAGGTTTTGCGGGGTACCCACACTATCCTCAAGAATATCGCTGCCTCTCCCAAAGATTCTCCACTGGGTAACACCTCAAAATAGGCTTTAAAAAAAATTCTTCTACTTCATCCCTCTTGGAAGGTACCTAAACCTTCCTTTTAGAAACTTGGCCCTCTAAAATGACCTTGAAATAGACTTCCTTTTCCATGTTGTTCAGTCCCTCCTTGTTGTAGCTAAGACAAAATTAGGTTCTCCTCCTATGAGCTCTTGTTGGCTATGTGTTGGAACGGGGTCCCGTAGCTGTGTTTTTTATATACATTTTTTGTAGTAATTAGTCTAGCATAGGGGCTTCGAGGTTGGTCAAAGCCCCCAATGTATTGTAACGGCTCAAAGGGTAAACCTAGAGTCCACAAACCATGGTTTGCAGACCACAGGATAGTGCAGGCTATGATGATATAAATAGATACATAGTTTGAGTATAAGAAGGGGTAAGATTGATGCTATGTACGAAAAATTGAGATTTGTTTTGGGTAGTATTGGGTAAGGAATCCTGTTGGCTATGTGCACAAAGATCCTCAATCCTGCTGTGTGTGGACCCTGCTGGCTGTGTGTGGACCCTGCTGGCTGTGTGTGCAGGCGGTGACTTGGGTTTGTAACTTGGTTTTGGATGTTAATGAATTTAGAATCTATTGAAGTATCTATATGTTACCTGAAATAGCTGGGTCTACTATTGAATTACCTCTGTGTTGTCTGAATTAGCTGTGATTGTGTTAGTGTTATCTGAATTAGCTGCAATTGTGTTATTATGTGATGATAACTACTAATGCGCACGTATATGCAAAGGTATTGTTAAGATTTGCTTAATAATATTATCTTTTTTATGTTTACATGGTGTCTATACTATAAAGGTCTTAGTAATAAGATTTCTTCTGTGCGAACCTGATAGATCTCAACGGGACTGCCTTAATTACCTGCTTTCTCCTGGGGTGTGAAAAACTGGTTCTAGCACCCACCCATACTACTTCGGGTGAGACCTTGGCCTGCAAAAGTAGGTAATTGCTGAAAGGGCTAGTAGTATAAGGGTTTTTTGGTAAACTTTAAATCCGAACCTAGATCAGGACCCTTTAAGCCAACAAATGATTCTGTTGTCAAGATCCGTGTTAGTTCCCCGTAATTTGTTATATTGGCAAGACCAAATGTACATGGGTAACATCAAACCAGTATTTTGAGTCTTATATCCTAGCCTTCTAAGACTCAGAGAGGGCTCTCTCTATGTTTGTGTAAAGGATGTAACTTGATATATTTTAGGGTTTCATTTTTAGGCTAGTTATTAGGCTTACGGTTTTCTTGTTTGTTTATTTGGTTGGATAGGTTGCCAAGAAGAATAGGTAGAGTAAGAGAGAATCAATCCATTGGGCTATGGAGTCTACAAAAATTTCTTGAAAAGTTCAACAATAGTTCAAGGGTGTATGACAGGGAAAATTTAACAAAGTCAAATGGATCTAAAAGCTTGTGTGAATGAAATGAACATCAAATTGGTGAACATAGTAGGTGCAAAAGGGTAGTTAAGAATCCCTCAACAAATACCTTAACGAGAATGGACTTTAAGTATGCTAAGCATGAATAAATAATCAATGACAGGGCATACCAATAAGCTCTTTGACTAAACCCTAGCATGTAAGCATGAAGACAACAATCTAGTGAACTACAGAAGGCAAGAAAATTGTAAATCTTCTAGTGATTTCACCTTCAAGCTAAGAAAAAATTTAAGATAAAAATATAATAGAGATCAAAGAATAGGGAACTCCTAACTTCATTAATCAAGCTATAAAGACCTCCAAATCATCTATTTAGGGTAAACAAAAGGGCATGGAAAATCATAAACCTCTTTAGCTAAACCTAATAAGCAATACTTAAAAGTAAAAGACCTTAAAAACAATGTTTAAGTAATGGAAAAGAGTAGGGATAACCATAAAACTACTTTGACATTTGCTTCATTGAATCATTCTTAAGATAAACAAACTAAGTGGGACTAGAGAGCATTCAAGGATTCTCTAATCTAATCTAGTAGAGGAAAACATAGAAGCAGTAGAGAACAAACAGAGCTAAGGTGTCTCTAAACAACATTTCTTATCCTAAAACTTTTGTCCTACTGCAATAGAAAGATGGAACAAAATGATAACATAAGAGAACAAGAACTAAATAAGGAACACATCACCATTAAATCTGCTCATGAATCCTGCAAGTAAGCCTTCTCCATTGTCAAGCAAGTCAAGCCGTCCACAAAAACCAAAGCCAATTTCTCTTCAATCTCAAAGTCTATGTATTACTCTCAATAATCATCCAACATGTAAAAAATGTTGTATTTAACAAGAAAGGAAGACCAAAACACTAACTAGGGTTCCCAAAATGTCATAAATACATCATAAATGCTAAATTTGTCCATTAAGACCATGCAAGGCCCAAGGCATAAAATATCTAAATACCTAACTTTGGAGTGATTTTCCCAAAACACCAAAAAATATCCATTTTCAATAAATTTATGTCACTTTTTGAATTTTCAGGCAAGGTCACAACACTGAGGTCCAAGGGCACAATGCCTGCACCGGAAAAATGGCTCACCATGAAGCTGAATTTTGAAGTCCTTCCCGGTGTCGAAATGAGCTCTGTGATAGCTTGATGGAAATATTATCAAGTATATTTTCCAAAAATGCCTTAAGTTTTTCATTTTGTGTCTATTTTCCTTTTTAAAAACCAAATCTCCAAAGGTGGCTCAGGGCCCAGTGCCAAAGGCTGAAAATTGGATAGAATGGTGAATGTTTGCATGTTTTTTACCCTTTTGGAGGACCAAATCTGCTCCAAATGACTTGAAATTTGGTGTGTGTGATGTATGTGGAAAGATGAACCCAAAAATTTAAACCACTCCTCATGAAAGTGCCCCAAAAAAGAGCTAGTGCTGTGCCCTTGGCACTTAAAATCAATCAAAAACCAAAATTTCCAAAAACTTGGCAAAATTTTAAATTGTCTTCCTCATGGTGTTTAGGATGCCTGTAGCGAAGCATCAGAGAAGATCTCAAGGTTTTCTTGGATTTTTCCTCCTTGAGGTCTTGCATTTTGGCAAGGGATATTTTGAGGTTGGCCTTTACAATTTTTTTCCTCAAGGCATAGTGCTTGTCCATCTTCTTCTAAAGGCGAAGGTCTCTTTGTGTCTTTTCTAGCTGATCCTCCAAGTGTGTATTAGCCCTCTCTAACCAAGGTTCCAGATCATAATATATCTCCATGGCAAGCAGATCACTTGGAGTGAGCTACTCTTCCAATGTTGTTTTTTGCTCCTTCTCCTTGGTTAGGGCCTTCCTCAAACACATTGTTTTTGGCCTTCTCCTAGACAACTGTGCTTCTTCATCTTCACTTTCATAAAAAACACCCAATACCTCATCTAGCCTAACCTTGGTCCGTTTAGCCTCTTTCTAGGCTCTGATTGCCCTAACCTCATAAATGGCCTTTTGTGCCTCCAGCTTCTTTTTTTCAACCTCATAATAGTGGATGAAATTCCTGGCCCTAGCTAGATTGGCTTGCAAATCTTTGATTTGGGCATCTCTGCTCTTGAGAAAAATGCTTGAGATTCTTGCCTCATTTTCATCATCACTTTCAACATGGATGAGTTCCAGTTCTTGCTCAGTGTCATGTTGATCTTCTTCTTATTTCTCCATGACCTTTTCTTTTCCTTTGTCGAGCTACTTAGTGGATGTGGAAAGCATGGCCCCTTGCCTTTTAGAGGCAGCAAACACATGTCTTCTTCCTCTTTGGTAGGTCAATGAAAAAGATTTAAATTTGATAATTTTAGTGCCTTCGACATGGTTTCCATCATGAATTTCATTATCATTGATATCCTCATTGTTTTCATGGCCCTTTGATTCACTGTCATCATGGCTTTTGCCATCACTGTTACTTCCTGCTTCATTTCTCTACAATTCAATGTTTTCTTCTTTGCTTCTTTTAGACCCAATGCCATCATCATTACTGATTTCTTGGCTTGTCTCGTGACTGCTAACATGGCTCTCAATATCATCACTACCATCTGCTTCAATGTATTCTTTCTCACTAATATCAGCCTCACTTTCCTTGTTGCTTTCTTAATGGCTGCTTTCCATGTTTCCTTCATCACTGCCACGAGCCTCACTAACATTTTGGCTCTTGGTGCCACTCCTATCATCATCATCATCATTTCCTTCTGCTTGCATGATCTCTTCTTCATTTACATCCTCCATGCTAACATCATTACTCCTTTCTTCACTATCTTCTGCCTCTTTACTGTTTTCTGCACTGCCTTCATTTTCTTCACTGACTGATTTTTCTTTGTTATTTTTCTCACTGTTATGTGCCTCATCATTGCCAACATCCTCATTTCCTTCTATTTCCATGCTTTCTACCTCATCACTAACCTCTGCCTCCTCATTTTTCTCCTCATTAATGTTGTTTTCCTCATTGTTGTGAGCCTTACTACTGTTAGCCTCATTGTGCTCTTTACTACTATCATCACCCTCACTGTCCTCACTGTTTGATTCTTCATTATCATCTCCTTCATTGGCTTCTTCACTAACCTCCTCTTCTTTTCTTTCTTCTTCATTTTTTCTTGATTCATCCTTATCCTCTCCTTCATTGTCATTGGATTGTTCATTGTCACTCCCCTCATTGTCTGAAGCATTATGAGAGGGTAATGAAGGAGGGTTGTCCTAAGGTGAAGGAATATGTGTAGATGGTGAAACATGTTCAGCAGGAGATGATGGAGGAGTAGGGATAGGAGGATGAGATGATGAAGGCATGTTTTGCTGAAGATGAGCTTGTGGATTGGTCAACACTTCATGGGCAATGAAAACCTCCCAGGGGATGCCCTTCTGCTACAACTGATGCAACACAACCATATATATCAAAGAGTGATGAAATAAGATTTGCACATGATGTGGATGGTATCTCTTTTGTACAATATAAGACATTTTTTCAATACTCCTGTAGAGGTAGTAGGGTAGATGCAACATCTTAACCTAGTAAAGTGCATGAGCAACTTGATGTGATAGGAATAAAACTGGGAGAATCTTCCTTCACATGTGAAATATTTCATAATGAACCTCATCATGGGTGCATACCTCTCAAGTTAATTTGAGAAAGGAAATATGGATTTATTGTAGTCTTTTCATTTGGGTTTAAGGAATGGCTCATAGTATCTTATGTATAAATTGGCCTGCTTGAACCATTTTTCACCCACACTAGGTATCCCAGTGGCAATAGCAATGGCATCTGAAGAAAAATAAAAGTTTACCCCTGCAAGGTTGACTTGTTTCTCATGTAAGTTAAGTATGAAGAGCCTATTCAGCTCGGGATGATTCTGCACCTGTTGTACTTCTCACAAAATTCATAGCAGCCTACATTTTGGAAGCAGGAGACAGTTAAGGGAGATGCATTTAACTCCATTGTGTTTAGTGGTTCAAACCTGTTGATCCTCCACCTTTCTGTTGATGCCTCCTTGGCACTTGGCCTTCCTCACCACTACCACTGTCACCTTTCCTTTACATTTTGATCACTCTATTTTGACCAAAACCCTAGGAATGCACAATAGAAATGAGATGAATGGATGGAGGCATGATAGATTTTGAAAGTGAATGATATGGATGAGTGAGTGAGGGTAAGGGTATACGAATATGAGTGAGAGGTAAAACTCAAGGACAAACCTAGCTGTTGGTTACAATTCTTCTTTGACAACAACTTGCACTAATGAAAAATGGATATGAAGGAAGGCAATGAATTTTTCAATCTCTTTGTGATGCAAAGGACATATTTGGTGAATGGGTGAGTGTAGTCACAACCCTAGGTGAATGGGCAACCTCCAACAATGTAACTCCTTGTCTATCACCGGTCTTCTTTTGTAGGAAGATGATGAAGTATTTAAACAGTGGTTTTAAGTTCAAACTTTGTTTTTTCTTCCTTAGGGTTCTATTCCTTTAATTGGAAAACCATCAAAATGCTTAGAGAGGAGAGTAGGGTATCCACTTACCATTTAGTTTTTTCTTGAAAACCCTTGTTGGAAGCTTGAAGATGTTTCTAAGAATATTTGAGGGTCTACAGGTGTAGGAGGCCCTCCTGGCCAGACGTGCAGTGCCCAGGTGAATGGGGTGTCAGGTCAGGTAAAGGCATAGCGCCTTGTACCAGGCGTGCAACCTCAATGTTGTTGAATGGAGGTGTCAGGTCTGTTGGGAAAATGTGTAGCACGTTGCTAGGCACGCATCTCCTACCTCTAGGCACGGAGTGCCGAACAATTTTGCATGGGGAAAATTTCCACGGGTGTAACGCCCGACTGCAGGCGCCCAACGCCGAGTAAACTTGCTCGAATTTGATTCAAAAACTCACATTTTATCCTCCTTTCAAAATTTAAAATTCTTTGCAAGGCAACACTGATTTTTTTTGAAGTGTAGAATTACCTTATATAGACTCAAGGATCTGATTTTAGCTTCACAACCCACTTTCCTAATGTTTTTAGATCCCTTTCACTTTTCACTGATATTTATTTATACTTTTGTCCTCCAGGTGATAAAAACATTAACTTGGCTTCTGGTCTTGCTTTGTGAGCTATGATGACTTCTCTTTTGACAGTCTCAGGAAATTTAAACAGTAGCTACATCTTCAAAGCCTCTGTGGTTTCCTTTACAATATTGGCTTTATCCTTTTCACCTTTTCTTACTGACCATTTTACACTGTTTTCTCTGGAGGTTACTAAGATGATGAATTTTGACCCTCTTGTTTCTTCTTGAAGCATAATAAGCTCATTTAAACATCTCTAGGGCACTTCACACATTAATACCTTCAAAACTTTCCTTTGACATGGACTATGGAATTTAAAATAATTCCTTTTACCTTGTTTGGCTACTTCTAATTTGCAGGTGCCATAAAACATTAAAGTGGCATTTCCTTTTATTACTAAAGCTTGACATATTCATTTACACAGCATCAACCTTATAATCACCTTTGGTTTCCACCTTGGAGCTTAACACCATGTTTTTCATCTTTTTGACCATTGAGTGCAGGTGATTTGAACACATTGATTTCCCCTTTCTCACTAATCTTGAGGCATGATAGGTTGAGCTTAGCAAATTTTTAGGATGCTTCCACACCCTAGTATCTCCAAAAAGTCAACTCATATTTTTTTTTTCAAGTGATTGAAAACCTTTCACTTTGCCTTTCTCACTGATGCTCTTCACATCCTTGTTCTTTGATGCAGTGAGAAATTTTACCTTGGCTGGGATGTTTGCACATAATGGTAACTTCTAAATATTCCCTTACCTACACCATGGAGATCAAATGATATTTTGACCATTTTTGGCATGACAAACTTATTTGGACAAGTTTGGAATCTTTACAGATAGTGACATCTTCAGAATCCCTTTTCCCTCATCATGGAGTCCAAATCATGGTTTCACCTTCTTTTAACACTTTACCAAAATCCTAGGTGTCAAGAGTGCTTGAAGACAATTATCAGTGTTGCATTATAAGTTCTCTATAGCCCTTTGATGTTCATTCATTTTTGTCCAGTTAACGTCACCTTTTTCCCAATTCCATCTATAATTTCTGAAAAGATTCTCTTAATTTTTGGTTTCTTAGTGTGCCTCCTCCATGGTCATTTCTGCATTTGATCCCTATTTGACACTTTGTTGGCCCAATCAAGCACAAAAACCCTGAGTCTACTTAAGACACAAACTCTTCCTGTCTTCCTTGTTGCAATATGTCTTCCTTGAGGAGCAGATCTCTTACCTTACTAATTTTCTGCTAATAGTCATTATAACACTTCTACATAAGTGTCAAAGTTCACATTTACCTCTTGCATAACTTGAACTTTATAAAGTATTCCTCTTTGGAGATTTTCTTATCTTTCTTAGATAACCATATGTTGATCTTCTATTACATCTAAGCTAGATTCTAGCATAGGAAAACCAATGATTAAAACATCAATGATGACTTTACGACCTATGAAAACCTAATGACCTAGTGGGAGGGTCCCTTGACCATGATCTTGACTGAAAATTAGCTTGGAGCCTTCAACTGTAAAAATAGAGTATTGACAAAGTCGTGTATTGAAGATCCAAAATCCAATGTAATTGATTTATCTAAAGAACCTATAGAGATAGTTTTGATACCATCTATGCTTTAGGAACCTGGTGAACATGGGAAGGGAAAGGCTATAGGTAACCCTAGTTGTAAAGTGGTATTATGGGGAAGGGAAAAACTGAGTGATGAGGTCATAGGTAGGAAACAGGGATGGAGATGAGTGGTACAAGCCCATAAGGAGTATTTTAGGAGTGGTAGGGTGACCATGGAATGGAAAAATGGTATAATAGTGAAAATTTTTCCATAATGATAATCAAGGAAGTGACATTTCTAAAGCTCACAATATTCAGGGAATTTTGTTTTCAGAAATATAACCAATACTTAGTCATCTATAGATAGTAAAAATTACTAATGACTAACAACTGGGAGCATTTTGAGAGAGAGATCGAGTAATGCTATGTGGCCTTTGGCGACTCGAGAAATTGGAGCTCGAAGAGTGGTTCGAAAAAGAGATTCAAGAATTTTCCATAAAAGAGAATCGCAACATAAAGCTAACGGCTAAAAAGTGGAAGAAAAATATATTTTCACCGAATTATATGAAATTTTCTTTCTAAATTTCGTGCACAAGCTATAGAAGTGGCTAGCAAGGCTATTAGAATTCCAGATGTGTTGAAAAGACAATCATGTTACACAATGGACTCTGTAATTGATTAAACAATTGGAGAAGGTTGAAAACACAATCACCTAGATAATAGATCACTGGGTGGATAGTGTGCTGAGAGGATTTGTAACAGAATTCGCAGTCGATTAGTTCATACCCTAATTTGAAATGGAGCAGAGGTTCTTCAAAGGATTCTGAGGTAAGTTCTTGTGAACATTGTCACTACTGATTGGAATATTACTGTGCGAAAAATGAATTTTGTTCAGCCACACCGAATGAATGACCTATGATCAGGTTGAGAGCACAACACGAAGTGGCAAGTACTACCGATTTAATTGAGAAGGGGACAGACCTGTCTACATCCCCTTAAGAGAGCCAACTACGCATGTAGGAACTAGTCCTCCGACTAAACTATTGTCGAATCAGTGTAAGGGCAAGAACTCCCCTACCCCTCTGCCACTACTGGAAGAATATATGGCCACACACATGAAGCGTCCCTCCTTCAATGGTGTGGGGGATGAAGACATGGACCGATTTTGGTTCATAGTGGAATTGGTATGGACTATGCAAAATATTTCTAGTGATGTTGTAAAAAGGGCACAACTATCCCTAGACTTTGAAGGAAGGGCCTTGGACTGGTTTATGGGGTACGTGGGCCAACAAGCAGATGCACCAATACAAGAAATTAAGGATGATTTAAAACAACAGTTTCGAAAGCCTAGTTCCTACGCTCAACTCATGGTTGGCTTGAAAGATTTAAAACAAGGACCCGTTGAGTCAGTATGGGAGGTAGATCAATGGCTAAATAAGGTTATTAGAGATGGGGGATTTATGTATGAGGATGGAAAACACAAGGAATGGTTCATTTCCATGTTATTACCTCACTTGTGCGGGTCGATGGGTCAAAAAGTGATTGATACACAAGAGAAAGACTTAGACATTGCCATGAAGCTAGAAGCTACACCAAGAGACGATGCCTAGTTTGGGGTACAACTGATCTAGGGACAATTGGAGGCAATGCACCTTGAAATATAGAATTTTCAAAAGGAGAAAGGAAAATAAGCTAGTCCAGACATTTGGTGCATAATATGTAGGGTGTCAGCCCATACTAAGGATCAGTGCCCTATACTAGTAGACTACATGTAGGTCGGGGGAACCAACCCATTGTGCCCTAAAGGGGGTGTAGGACCAAGCACCCCCACATTATGGTGCACCAAATATTGCGTAGTCATACTACATCATATCAGCCACTACCCTCGTCTTCGTTCTTATGTTACAGAGTTGAAGTAACAATGGTGTCGATTATACTCATCACTAGGACATGACGAACACAACTGCCAGACATATGACTTAATGATAGACCAAGGAAACCTATACAGGACATAGGCTGGCATTTCATCAGCCCTATCTCCCTTGATATGAGGAGGCTCCCTTGCCAGAGGCTGGGGGGGAGAGGAAAAAGCACAGGTTGGGGAAGAGGGAAATTTATCTGCTATAATTTTGGAGAAGTAGGGAACTTTGCAAGGGACTGTCTGAACCATGCATGACAATATTGCAGATATTGCAAACATTAGATCATGTGATTAAATATTGTCTAGTACTAATAGAAAATATGTAGGAAAATAACAGACACCAACGCAGAATGTATAAAGGGTTAAGGGAGAACCATGTGATCAGGAACCTAGTATTAATGTCATTACATGTAGTGGCATGGCTACTGGGGGAGATAAGGAATTTGTGACTGAACCCATTATCTGAAAATATGCTATAAAAAAGGAAAGCTTGGACCTACAGAAGGATAACGAAACATTCCTAGAAACTCACAAATACTTTACGAGAAATGAGGCATCTACCTCCAAGGCTCCAAACAACCTAAAAGCATATGAAGAAGTTAAACCATTCCTACAGGAATGTATGAATTTGCTACGCAAGAAGAAGGTAGTAGAAAATATTCAAGCATTGATAGACAAATGCACGGAAAGGACTGACCCTCCAGTAGAAGTTAAATATGTTCACAAACTTTATAGGCATAAGAAATGCACTGGTCGGGAAATGTGGCTAACTCTGCAGATTGGTGATTATGAAATGGATCGGGTCATCCTGGATTTGGGATCCAATGAGAATTTCTGGCCCAAACAGACTTGGCTAAGGATGGGAGAACCTAAGATGGAATGTTTTACTATATAGCTGTGCATGGCTAACCAACAGAATATTATACCTTTGGGGAGAATATCAAAGATTATGGTAGATATTGAAGGAATTAAGGTATGCGAGGATTTTGAGGTAATTCCAATTGTAGAGGATGCAGACCCTTATCTTGTGCTCCTAGGACTGGACTGGGCTATAGACATGGAAGGCATTATCAACTTGAAGAAAAGGAGAATGGTTTTTGAGAATTAGGGTACGAGAGTAATAGCCCCTCTAGACCCAGCAGAGGGAGAGCAGTATATAGAACCCATGCGCGAAGAAGACGACATGGATCATATATGTAAAATAACTGCCTGGGACGAGGATTGGATTAACTCTACAGCTGATGGCATGCTTTGCTGGGATAAAGACAGCGAATGCCTCTCTAACTCGAATGGGGAGATCGAAAATTGGCAAAACTAGTTGCATGACGTATCTACACTACAATATCTTAGGAAAAGAAGTTAAGAGGAAAAGAATCTGCGTCCGGTGTATCTCCTAAGAGGTAAGAGAGCTACCTTACTTTGATAATTCTGGTAGTATTAGGGATCTTCTTAGAACATTTGAAGCAGAAGTCCCAAGGGAACGAATAATGTGGGTGCTTAACCTAGCCATGCCTGCGACCCCTGTGCGGTGGTGGGAATCTCATAAGTGAACTTTTCAGGACTGGGAGGAATGTTGTAGGATGATGATCCTACAATTTTAACCCTCGGTTCGCCTATGCATGGATATTTTCCTTGGCCAAGGGGACCCACACAAGCACTTGTTCACATGGATGGAGGTGTGGGGTGAGAGGATATGGGACGAATGGGTCCACCTATTTATTCATACCTTCAGACCAATCCCCACTGCATGGTATTTGGATGCAAAGCTACATCATCCCCCACCATTAGGATACCATGAGGGACGATTTTTTGGGGATGTTCGGATTGATAGGAGTAACTGAGCAATTAGACGAAGCCCTGCAAGACATAGATGCTCTAGTATTTCATGAATCACGCTCTCATGTGGAGTATGGGGAACCAGCTTGGGATAAGCAGATGCAGGATATTGGTAACTGGTGCAATATATCAATGGAGGAATGTGACAAAGACATGTGAAATATTACTATCCCAGAATCTGAGGGTGAACGAGCAGTTGTTGGACCTCCATTGCAAGCCATCGATGTGACCAAGCCTCTTATGCTAAGGGAAGTCAACATTGGAACAAAAGAAAAACCTAAGATGGCTAGAATTGGGGATTACTAGGATGATTACCATTGGGAAAGTCACGAAAATTTTCAGGGAGTAACAGGATCCATTTCCCACAAAATTTTCAGAAATCAAAGGTAACTGTCACAATCTATCAATGGAGAAATGTGACCAAGACACGCGAAATATCACTATCCTAGAATATGAGGGTGAACGAGCAGTTTCTAGACCCCCACTTCAAGCCATCAATGTGACCAAGCCTCTTAAGCTAAGGGAAGTCAACATTGGAACAGAAGAACAACCTAAGCTGGCTAGAATTGCGGATTATTGGGATGATGATACGGTTGGGAAAGTCGTGAAACTTCTAACGGAGTACCAGGATTTGTTTCCCATAAAATTTTCAGAACTCAAAGGTATCATAGGGGACCTAGGGTGATGAAAATTACTTTAAAACCAAATGGATGCCCTGTCAAGTAGTGGCCTTACTAATTAAACCCCAAGTATAAGCAGGAAGTCAGAGAAGAAATTGACAAAATGTTAGCCGCGGGTATCATCAAACTAGTAGAACTTTCATATTGGGTAAGCCCTATGGTGGTCCAAGAGAAAAATACTAAAGGAGAAATAATAATATGAATCAAACTATGTAAGATGAATGATTCTTGCATACATGATCCCTTCCCTACACCATTCTCTGAAGAAATCCTCAATAGTGTGGGAGGGAAGGAAGCATACTCATTCACTGACGGGTTTTTAGGCTACAGTAAATTCATGATCACACTTGAAGATCTCAACAAAAATACTTTTTCAATCGAATGGGGATCCTTCCAGTATGCCATCATGCCGTTTGGGCTCAAAAATGCCCCTGCCATCTTTTTGCGAGTAGTGGTAGAAGTATTAAAGGAGTTCATTCATAAGTTCCTAGAAGTATACTTTGAAGATTGGACAGTATTTGGATTGGTAAAGAAGCACATCTCGAACCTGCGCATGATGTTGGATGCCTTTATAAAGCACCGAATTTCCATAAATATTAATAAATGCATATTCTGTGTACCTTTAGGGATCTTGTTAGGCCACATAGTATGTCAGCAAGGATTGATGTTTGACCTCGCCAAAGTTGCAGTTATCATCAATATAGCAGTCCCCACAACTAAGAAACAATTGTTCTCCATCTTCGGGCACATAGGCTACTATAGGAAGTTTATTCAAGGGTACACACTAATCACGACACCCATGGAAAAGATGCTAAAGAAGGATGTATCATTTTTTGGGGACACGGAGTGTCAGAAGAGTTTTGAGCTACTCAAGGAAAATATGGTCTCTACACCTATCCTCATATTTCCAAACTGGATGAAGGTTTTCCATTTCCACGTGGACACTTCAAGGATCGTCCTAAGAGTTGTCCTTACGCAGCCCGGGGAGGGGGACATTGACCACCTAGTTGTGTTTGCTAGTAGAAAAAACTCTAGCACGTAGCACAACTACTCCATTACTGAACACGAAGGGTTGGAAATGGGTTATGCCTTGCAAAAATACTAGCATTATCTGCTAGGAGGGGAATTCAAGATGTTCACGGATCACTAAGCTTTGAACTACCTCGTTAATAAACCTATGTTGGGGGGAAGATTTGTCGATGGTTACTACTATTTCAAGGATATGACTTTGAGATAATTTTGAAGCTGGGGAAATTAAATGTTGGACCAGACCACTTGTCCCAAATCAAGAGTGGTGAAGAAGCAACCAACCTAAAGGAAGGATTCTGCGATGCACAACTATTTGATATTAAGGTGGTTGATAAGCACTTTGCTGATATTATTCAATTCTTAGCTACGGGGATGACACCTACAGAATATTCGGTACAATAAAAAGAAGAGTTGGTAAGCTGTGCAGTTGAATTTACCATCATTGTGGGCCACTTGTATAAGCTGGGAGTTGGTGAAGTACTGTGAAGATACGTAATGGAGCATGAAAGACAAGCCATTTTAGTAGAAGCCCATGGAGGCATAGCAGGAGGTCACTACGCAGGAAAATCCATAGTGCAGAAGATCTTAAGAGCTAGGTTGTTGTGGCCCACACTGCATAGCGACTCTCATGACTATTGCAAAGCCTACGACACATGCCAATGCATAGGAAGGTCATCGCACAGGGATGAAATGCCCTTACAGCCACAAATGGCCCTGCAAGCATTCGATAAATGGGAAATAGAATTCATTGGGCCCATAAACCCACCAGGTAAGAAGAAAGGTGCCAGATACATCCTCACTTTGATTGATTATGTAACTAGATGGGCGGAAGCGCATGCTGTGAAGGATTGCACTACAAATACCACTGAACACTTTAGTTTTGAGCATATTTTAACCAGATTTGGTTCTCTAAAGATCTTGATGAGCGATAGAGGTATGCATTTAATTAATGACACAATTCAAGCTTTGAGTGAGAAGTTTCAAATCCACCATGTGAAAAGTACCCCATATGACTCGCAGGTAAATGGAACAGTAGAAGCTTTTAATAAAATTCTAGAATAGGGGATTACCAAGGTTTATAATTTTCATAGAAGTGACTAGGACATGCACATCCCATCATTCCTTTGGGCCTATTGCACCACGTGGAAGAAATTGACTGGGAAAATGCTGTTTCAGATGGTTTATGGGAAGGAGGCCATTATGCCCATAAAGTATATCATTCCTTGCCTGTGAATCGCAGAATTTACAAACATGGCAGAGCTGGATATCATGGTGGAATGCTTAGCGTAGCTAGTCACCTTGGAGGAAGATCGATTCTAACTTTCATCAGCAAGCGCAGAAGGCCCGACAAAAATCCTGGGACGATAGGCATATCCAGCAAAGGTCATTTAAGGAAGACAAGCTGGTATTATTATATGATAACCAGTTTGCATGCCAACCAGGGAAATTCCATCAACATTGTATAATAAAATAAATTATGAATGGTGGTGCAGTAAGATTGGCTACACTATGTGGGGACCCCCTACCAAGATATGTTAACAGAAATCTTCTCAAACCATACCAGACAAAATCGACGTAGACAAAATGACTATATGTCTGGAGTAGCTGTATTAGGATGGATATGCGCAAGAAAGAGGAAAAACACAAGCAAGCCCATTATATGTGCAGAGGTCAAACTTAGATCGAGAAGAATGAAAAGGTGCGCTAGGCACACAGGGGTAGTACACAGCTACGAAAACTAGTCATTGGAATAATAAAGCTGGGTAAAAAGCCAATTTTACCATTGGAAGGAGCGGGAAGTAGGAAATTAATGCAGCGATTTTTGTTATTGTTTCCTTGATGGTAAGTTTTAGCTAAGTTCCATTCGACCGTTATTCACTATCCAAAGCTATAAATGGAGGAGGGCAAATCAGAATTGGGTTTCGCATGTCCTGAAAGTATTGTGCCTTTAAAATTTGGGTAACTATTGTGCTTTGTTCATGTGTGGGCATGATACCCCCTCTCAAAGTAGCAACCTCGAGTTCGTCTTCCTAGTAAGAATGACTGCGACCAATCCCATTGAGTCATCGCAGACCGTGGCCTTTACTAAGAGAGAATTTGATGAAGTATTAGAGGTAACCCCTGAAGTCAAAGAGGTCATGTTCACACTGACCAATGGAAATAAGGTGGAGAAAAATAGGAGTAAGGGGAAAGGCTAGGATTAGGTGCAGGGGAGGACTACAAAATGGGCTAGGGTGAAGCCACGCACCTCCCCTTAGAATGTGAAATCCCCCTGGAAGGTGCCTAAGGCACGCTCGCCTAACCTAGCGAAGCGACCTCTATCTACTCAGGAAGAAGCTCTGCTCGCTGCCTCGCTAACTTGGCTACCAGCCTATGTTTGACGTAGACTACCCTTGGTACACACACCCAAGGATCACGATGTTGTGTACTCCTATATGTAAATGTCGCTGATTCAAGATGAAGTCCCCATAATTGGATAATCATTTGGCAAACTCCCCTCAGTTAAGTTCGATGATCAAGACCTTGCATACCTGGAAGCCTTCCTATAATTGGCAGTTGAGCAATATATGGAAAGAGTATTGGAGGATGATGTGCTAAAGGTTGTACCAATGTCATGGGTGTGTGGGCTAGAAGGTTCAATATTACTAAAATTGTTGAGGATATCTCAATTTGGCCGATACAATATCACCGACTTAGTTATGCGACAGCTGCAAGCCTTGATCCATGACAACAACTTGTGGATCTAGGAATGCATTCCCATCGATGCTGCACTAATTCACCTCATTATTGGTCTCCCCATGGAGGGGCTAAATCCCATGGAGCCTCTCGGCAAGAATTATGAGCAACAGATCACGGACAAGGTGCGTGAAGACTACCATGTTGAGTGAAACACAAGAGGGTTCCTGATCAACACTATTGTCGACCCTAGAGTGTGTATGGGTACCCTACTACTGGCTTGTAAAATTATGAGAAAGCACCTGGATATGAGTGTCTCTACCTATGTAATTCATCTTGTTGGCTGCTGCGAAAAGGGGATCTGCTCTAACTGGTCACAGTTCCTCTTCATCGAGTTTCTAGAAAACGTGCGCGAGGCACAGGACCATGGGAGGGCATTCTGTTACTCTTGGTTGTTGCTCCTAATTGTATTAGTTGCATGGGAATCCCCTGAAGGATCGGTCCTACCTGAGCTTGAACCAGGCATGTGTGAAGGGGTGTGATATGCAAACTTGTGGGATTTAAAGGATGTGAAGCATATTGAGGAAAATAAAGTATTTTGGGTACTGTTTGAGGACACGCTCACAGCAGAAATTCACTCCCGGCCATGCCTGTCGCCGATGGTGTATGAAAATTATAAGCACATCGTGACATTTGAGGTTACAATGCACAATGTGTAGATTCGAGGTCATAAGGATCCAACTTGGATGTCCCTGCCTTACATGGTCGCCGTTGAGGAAATCGATCAGCTCATCGCCACTTGACTGCCGCACTGGAAACTGGGATTCAAATCGGATTGCCCTGTAATGACCGACACTGCTAGTACAAGCATAGCTCCAAAGACCACCACCCCACCAAATACTACTAAGAACTCAAAATGTCGTGACCCAGAAGGCTCCACTAGGACAGAGGTTCCCCAAAATGTAGCGTAGGGTGTGGAGCAAGAGTCATAGCAAAACATGGAGACTGAGGGCCTGGATGCGCAAGGCACTGGTTCCCCACATGGCACGAAACAGATAGGTGAACATCTCAAGGGCCGACAAAAGAAATGATGGGCTACGAGGCCTGGTAGGGATATTGAGGTTAATTTAACCAAGGAAGATTTGTAGAAGAATTGGAGATGTTGTCACCCTCACTTCAGAGGACTAGTAGCTTGCCTTGGAAGATTAATAGAAGGCTACAGTCACTGCATTACAGTCTGAGCTCCAATATCCTCAGCTCAAAGGTGATACCCTACAGACAAGCGTGGTTTAAGTGAGGCTTCCTCAAGCGACCAACACTCAGTTGATCTCCACGACCGAGAGCTGCCTCTGTGCCCTACTAGGTGCAACAATCACTCTTAGTCCACCCAACTTATGGCTGGAAGTACAGGCCTGCGGGGAAGTACATCTGGACTTTGCTCAGCTTCAGGGCGAGCCATTCCAGGCTCTCCACACATCCCTCTTTGGGGAAATCCAACACAGAGACCGACAGATGTAGTAAAAGCTAAGTATAGCCGAGCAAACCATTATAGAAAAGACTACCAAGGTGTCCCAGGCATAGGCCACATGTATCCTTACCACCGCGGAGTAGACCAAGCTAGAGTGTCTGATTAGCAGACTCTGCAGAGATGTGACCGAAGATATTCCGGCTTTTACCAGCCCCTACACTAGGATCGAGGGACTTGTCTTAGTCCTGAAATATTATCGGATCAAGATCCAAAACTTTATGGCCAAGATGGAGCAGCAATTTTCTACATTTCAAACTAAGTTGCAACCAGAAACCCCTATCGAGGTATGCGCCCAAAGAGCTGTGCTGGTCACAGAAGCTATGAACACCATTACAGCATAAATTACTCAGGGTGCCGAATTGCTTGGGATAGTTATGCAGTTGTGTTCTACAGTGCAACATGACCCTATTTTGTGTGATTTTACCCAAGAACTATGCTAAAAGGAAGAAAAATTCGAGCAAATGGAGGCTACAATGCCCACTCTGATCCCAGCCCAAATCCTGGCATGTCTGCGAGCCATATATGTGCTCAGAGATGACCTAGAAGGGCTTCATCACAAGAAGAAGGTTCTGAGTTACCACCTCAAGCCATGGACTGATGAAGCCCTCAAGATATCTTAGGACTTGGATACAGCTGAATCAGACCCTGGAGAGTGTCACCGCTTGCACCGAAGGCCCAAATTCATAAAAATTGGTGGAAATTGCATAGAACGCTGTGGCGTAGAGCAAAGGAGTGTTTCCCCCTCAATTTGATGTAATCAAGGAGCTCCAGGCAAAGATGCAAACCCCACGGCCGTTGTGACTCGGGACGAGTCACAAGATTATGTTGGGGGCCTATTGGAATGGGGTCCCCTAGATGCGTTATATATATATATATATATATATATATATATATATATATATATATATATATATATATATATATATATATATATATATATATATATATATATATATATATATATATATAAGTCCCAAGATTATGTTGGGGCCCCAATGGAATGGGGTCCCCGGATGCATTATATATATATATATATATATATATATATATATATATATATATATATATATATATATATATATATATATATAAATAATCCATGATCATCTAGCACAGGGGCGTTGGGGTGGGTCAAAGCCCCCAATATATTGTAACGGGTCAAAGGGTACACCTAGAGTCTGCAAACCAAAAGATAGCACATGCTATGATGATATAAACAGATAGATAGTTTGATTCTAAGAAGGGGTAAGATTGATTCTAAATATGAACTATTGAGATCTATTTTGGGTAGTATTGGGTAAGTACTCCTACTGGTTATGTGCGCAGAGATCCTCAGTCCTACTGTGTGCAGACCTTGCTGGCTTAGACTATGACTTGGGTGTAACTTGGTTTTGGATGTTAATGAATGTGGAATCTGTTGAAGTATCTCTATGTTACCTGAAATAGCTACGTTTACTATTGAATTACCTATGTAATATCTGAATTAGTTGCGATTGTGTCTATGTTATCTAAATTATCTACAATTGTGTTATTTTGTGATGATAATTACTGATGCACACGTGGATGCACAGGTGTTGTTAAGATATGCTTAATAATAGTAGCTTTATTTATGTTTACATGCAGTCTATATTGTTAAGGGCTTTGTAATAATATTTCTTCTGTGTGAACCTGATAGATCTCAATAGGACTGCCTTAATTACCCACTTTTTCCCAGGGTGCAAAAACCTAGTTCCAACACCCACCCATACTACTTAGGGTGATAAATTGGCCCGCAAAAGTAGGTCATTTCTGAAAGGGCCAATAGTATAGGGGTTTTTTGGCAAACCTTAAATTCAAACCTGGGTTAGGACCCCTTAAGCCAACACTATATGTTGCACCAAAAATGCGTGAGTAATAATGTCCTCACACACCTCATATTTATACACAAACATTATGGATTATTCAACATTACAATATGGATTGAACAACTTTCATATGGTTAATTAACATCAAACTAAACAATACCATTATTGTGCAAACCCATAGATAACATTCAAAAATTAACATCTCACTAAGAACAACTCTGAATTCAACAATTCTTGAAGAGTTGGATTATCCTTTACTCCTTCTATCATATCATTCCATCACATGTCCAAGGTTCCCCACAGAAATTACCTAAAAAATTATTTTTGATTGGGTTCCATGCCCACAAGTGACTCTTGTGATGCTTTTCTCTCCAATCCCCAAACCCTAGGGCTTGGAGTACCTCCCAAGATACTAAAAAATCCACACTCCCTCTTAGCAAGGGAGGTACTTCCAAGACTAGGAAATAACTCATCATCATCATCACTAATTGCAACACTATCCCAACTCTTGGAGTTAAAAATCACAAAAATCCTTATTCTGTGAACTACGCCTCTCTCGGAAGTGTCACTCTCACTACTTGAAGTATCATGCTTCTTCCTCTTATCCGATATTTCTTTCCAATCTCTCCATGGTTCCTTCTTGGTAGATGTGGAAGTATCCTTGCTCCCCATTGTATGTTAAATGATGTTTTCCCATCTTGTGTCTTAAATATTGTCTTTCATGTATTAATGTCTTAGATATATGTGTTTTTAATTAATAGGAATGCAAAAGTGGAATGAATAGTGGCGGATGTATGTTTGGAAAGACAAGGGGAGAAAATTGTGGAGCGAATTTTGGAGGGCATGTGAAAACAAAAGTTACATGTGTTTACTGTGTGTTACTGGCAACCCCCGATGAATGTAAATCTCAGTAAGAACAACTATTTTAGTAGGGAAGGAGTTGCAATATCCATATGAATTATCTCTTCTATTTTTCAATCATAATATAATGTGTTGTTAGTTGCGTTATGGCTATGGAAATTTCACGTGTGTTTTTTTCCGCAACCACTATGTTTTAATCTATTTCATGGTGAGTGAATTTGTTTGAAGTTTATTTTTAATAATATAGTTATGATTTTAATCTCCACCATTCTGTATTAAAAGGAAGACTCTAAAGATTTAATTTCTACAACTATGTTGTCTTGTTTAAGACCTCTCCGCAACTTTGTGTGAAATCTATGTGCCGACGATGCATCCTCCGTATGTATTTAAATATTTAACATGGCATCATAATGGGTTTAATATTTCATTACCACAAGTGTTATTACTATGATTTAAATTTTTTTTTGGAAGGAATTCTATTGCGATCTTATTCACCAGTAAGGAGAAAGTGTTTACATGGTGAGAAAGGTTTTTCTTACATAGTGAAAATGGCAGAAACAAGCACAAGCTTGACTAATCCACAAATACCTCATTTTAATGGCATAAATTATGATTAGTGGGCTATAACAATGAAGTCTATGTTTTCTTCTCTAGATATCTGGGAATTGGTGGAGAATGGTTTCCAAGAACTAGCAGATGCAGTAGCATACAATGCTTTGACACAAGCATAAAGAGATTTGTTGAGAGACAACAGGAAGGACTCAAAAGACCTATTCTACATCTTTCAAGTAGTTCATGAAAGTATATTCACAAGGGTTGTAGCAGCAAGAAATTCCAAGAAAGCATGGGATACCATCCATAAAACCTACCAAGTCATCGCAAAGGTGAATACAACAAAACTACAAATGTTAAGAAGAGATTTTGAGACAATCTATATGAAAGAGTTTGAGAATGTAGAGTCATTCTTTATAGATGTAATTAGACTGGTTACCAAAATCAGGTCTCATGGTGAGAAATTTGAGGTAAGGATAATAGTTGAGAAAGTTTTGAGAAGTCTCCTAGCAAGATTTGATGCATTAGTTGTGGCCATAGAAGAGACAAAGTATCTCACATAGTTTTCACTCGATGAGCTTCATGCACCACTGAATTCTCATGAGCATAGCTTGAAAAGAGCAACAACCTCCTCATTGGAGCATGATTTCAAGACACTAGTTTGATGTGGTCAAGGTATAGGTCAAAGGAGATCAAATTATAAAGGAAGAAGAAGAAGCCCACACACAGGTGGAAGAGGCATTCCTTCAAGTTTAGGTAGAAGGGGAAGAAATAAAAAACCAAGCCAAGGTCCACGCAAAAATCAAGCACAAGGTCAATTGGGGGAAAATATTATATTTTTACCTGCATAGATGAATACACAAGGAAGACATGGGTCTAATTGATAAGATAAAAAAGTGAAGTGTTTGAGCAGTTCCGCCACTACAATTTTATTGCGGAGAAGAAAATTGGACACTACATAAAAATGTCGATTACTGACAGAGGTGTCAAATACATCACGACTTCCTAAGTTTTTTTAGGGAGCACGAAATTCACAAAAAGTTCACAACAATGTATAAACCTCAACAAAATGGTCTCACAAAAAGGAAGAATAATAACATTATGGAAATGTCAATGATTATGTCTAAGGAAAAGACTTTTCCAAATGATTACTGGGATGAAGTTGTTGCTTTTGAAACATATATCATTAATAGGGGTCCAACCAAAAAATTCAAGAACATAGTTCCTAAAGAGGCATGGAGTGGAAGAAAGCATAATGTCACTCACATGAGAGTGTTTGGAAGTGTGGTGCATCCACATGTCCAAGATGAGTTGAGGAAGAAGTTGGAAAAAAGGAGGGAGAAATGTATATTTGTTGGATACAGTGATGAATCCAAGGCATAGAATCTCTACAATCCATTAACCAAGAAATTCATAATTAGCATAAATTTTAATTTCACAGAAGAGGAAGCATGGGATGGAAGTTTAGAGAAGGCAGTGAATGTGAAAACATGTATGCCACATGAATATAAAGAGGAATTGACCGCAATAATTAATTCCTCAACAGTGACTCCTCCTATACCCACACAAGCTCAACAAAGCAGTCACCAAGTGGCATCGCAAAAAAATAATAGGACAATGTTGCACAATCAAGGAAGTGCTTCACCAAACAAAACACAAAGATATGCAACTCCATCTACTTGAAGCACAACACCAAGTGTCATGTCAAGCCCATCTTCCACAAGCATAAGGACAACAATTCAGAAATTTAAGTGAAATTTATGAGAAAAATGAAGATGATAGCAACACTAGTATGAATACTTTATCTGCATTATATTTTCATGTAGATGACCGAATCCACTTTGAGGAGGCACTCAAAGAAGAAAAATTGGTTGCAGCAATGGATCAAGAAATAGGAGCAATAGAAAATAACGACTGTCAATTTTTGAAGATGTTCTATGCTTGATGAAGCTTTACTTTTATCCACAATGTCAGTCAGCAATCACATAAACAAGAAAGTAAAGTGCTGATAGAGCATACCAATAGATCGACAGAAGACAAGCCAACAAAATATAAGTGTGTTGGTGCGTTATGATAGTCAACAGGATGCTTCAACCAACAAAGTCTCAATACGGTCAGCCAACCAGAACTGTCACACACAAAGCCCTTAAAGACAGCTCATAAAAAATCAACATAATTCAACAAAGGAATCCCACATCCAGATTTCCAGCATCATCCAAATTTACGACATCATCCATATTTATGGCATCCAGATTTATGACATCCATTTCCGACATCATCCAGATTTACGACATCATCCATATTTACGGCACTTAGATTTACGACATCCATTCTCGGCATCATCCAGATTCACGGCATCATCCATAATTACGGCCTCCAAACTTACGGCATCCATTTTCGGCATCCATTTCTAGCATCATCCATATTTATGGCATCATCCATATTTACAGAATCTAGATTGATGGCATCCATTTCCGACATCATCCATATTTACGACATAATCCAGATTTACGGCATCTATTTATGGCATCCATATTTAGATCATGAGGATATGTATGATGAGATTAATGAAATCTCCTCCAACATTGACTCTATTTATATCAATCACTAAGGGTGGGTGACACATTTGCTGGGGGTGTAAAACCTTAAGGCTGACCTGCACATATTTTGAAAGTATTAAAAATAAATTCAAAATAAATGTTTTGCTCATCGGACCAAGATGATCTTTAGATCGATCTTACACCTCTTCGAAAGAGGAACCCAATAAAAATATTGGTGTCTTCATCTGAGTATCAAAACATGGAGTTTGGACCTATTTTTCCAATTTTAACACTCCCTCTCAACTAGGGAGAACTCCATCCACCTGTGTAATCAAACATCATGCGTCATCCCGCCATAACTTGGTTTGTTGGCCTCTTTATTTCAGAACATAAGTGGTTCAATCACGAAGACTTCATTCCAAGTTGATAGATTGAACCTAGAGGTCCAAAACCTATATAGGACTCACAAAGAGTCTCATAACAACCCGGAGTCAGTTTATCTGACCCAAAGTCAGTAGGAGGTCTGAAACGTCACATGGGCTCAAAGAGTCACATACCAACCCAAAGTTGGTTTATCTGACCCAAAGTCAGTAGGAGGGTCGAAACCTCACATGGACTCAAAGAGTCACATACCAACCTGAAGTTGGTTTATTTAACTCGAAGTCAGTAAGAGGTCTGAAACCTCACATGGACTCAAAGAGTCACATACCAACCCAAAGTTGGTTTATCTGACCCAAAGTCAATAGGAGGTCCGAGACCTCACTAGACTTGATCCTAGATCATCTAGTTGGACACGTGTCATTCTAGATAGAGAGTATGACAACCTTTTATGCGTCCATAAGTCTTTGCTACTAGTCTCTAGCTTTTCCCACCTCATTGGCGAAATGAGAGGTACTTCCCATGATTTCAGAACTCAAATGGGTAGGATGGATACAGGGCATAGATCATGAGAGGTGAACCAAATCAATCATCATAATGGTGGGGCACAAGCACACCAACAAGGTACGACAAAATTAGCCCTGTGGTTGCTTATAGCTCTGAGAAGCTATCCCCAATGCCCCCCATAGCTCCCAGAGCTCATCGTCCAACAAGACCCTAAGAATAGGGTCATTCCATGATACCAAGATTCTCACAGAAGGTTAGGAACATGACCTTCCCCAAGGGTATTGTCAAAATATCCATGACCTGGTCATCATTTCCTATATGATCAAGCCTTACGGCGCCTCGCTGTACCATATCCCGAATAAAGTGGTACAAACCATCAACATGCTTGGATCATTCGTGGAAAACGATATTCTATGACAAATGAATCCCCCTCTAGTTATCACAAAGGATAACGGTGGCATCTAGTACATGCTTGAACAACTCACTGAAGAGCTTTCAGAACCAAGTGACTTCACAACAGGCCATACATGTTACAATGCATTCAGCCTCAGTGGTGCTCAAGGCTATTGATTTCAGTTTCCTGCCCGAAGCATATCTACGTGTGAAGTAGCATCTAGATGTGCTCTTGATATCCACCACACTGCCAGTCCAATCAACATCAGTATATCCATGGAGTGTCATACTCCCAACAGTGCATCTCAGCCCATGGTCTATCATACCTAAAAGATATCTCAAGATTTTCTTGGCACCAACCCAATGAATGATATGATCAATCATGTGTTGACTCAAAGTGTTCATTGCACAACATACATCCAGATGAGTGTTCACTAAGAACATCAAGGCCCCTACGACTTGAAGATACTCTGTAGGATTTGCTAGCACAGGCCCAACAGTGCTGCCACTCAACTTCTTAAAGTTGAGCTCCATTGGTGTCGACACGAACTTACAATCCATCATACTAAATCTTTCTAGAAGCTTCACAATGTATTTTCCTTGAGAAAGGAAAATATTTCCAGGTCTCCACCAGACCTCCAGGCCTAGGAAATAGTGCATCAGTCCTAGGTCCTTCATTTTGAACACAACAGTGAGCTCCCTCTTGCATTGATGAATGAGAGGGGCAACACCTGTTAGGAAGAGGTCGTCAACATATAGCACCAAAATGAGGGGCTTCTCTCTATCAACCTTGAAGTAAACGTTCAGATCAACATTACTATGAATGAAGCCTGGCTTCATCAAGTAGCTATCTATCCTCTCATACCAAGCTCTAGGTGCTTGCTTCAACCCATAGATGGATTTCTTCAACCTACAAACATGGGTGTCCCAATCCTAGACTTCGAACCCCATAGGTTGCTCCACACACATATCTTCTTTTATCGCACCATGCAGAAATGCGGTCTTCATGTCCATCTGATTAAGAATCCATCCTTGCATAGATGCAAGGGCTCTAATAAATTGGATGGTGATATATCGGGCCACAGGTGCAAATATATCATCATATTCTAGGCCTTTCTTATGGGAAAAGACACAGGCAATTAATATTGCCTTGAACTTTTCAGCACTTCCATCAGATCCATGCTTGATCTTGTAGAGCCATTTCAAGGTGACAATTGCTTTGTCCTTAGGTCTTGGAACCACATCCTAGACATCATTCTTCATTATGGACTCATACTCTTTGTGCATAGCAACCTTCTAGACTTTATTCTTTATGAGTTCCTCAAAAGATCCAAGCTTAGATTGTACAATAGTACTCATGGCTGCTAGATACCCTTGGTATCTACTTAGCTTCTTGCTTTCACGAATGTCCCACTTTGGGGCCATATGTCCCCCAGCATCATCGAGAGTGTCCCTGAGCCATGATGGTCTCTTCCCTATTGAAGGAGGTGGATCAATCGGGTCCATTGGTCCTTTAGCATCGGGCATCATCTCATCCTTTGGTTCTTCTTGATTTCCAGGCCTTGCTTCATGATCTTCCTCAGATCTCGGAAGATTGACTACTTTCCTCAGGGAAGCATATTTTTCAAAGATAACATCGTGGCATATATTTACTTCCCTTTGACCAGGCACATACACTTTATAGGCCTTTGATGTTTCATTTTAGCCCACAAACATTGTGGTGTCCCTCTTGATGGTAGCTCCTCCGCAAAATTTCTTGAACTCGTTCATCTCATATAATAAAAAAATCCTCCCAAGGATATCACGGGAAACATACCATAAAAATTAGAATGTACTAATTGCAAGACATAAGGTGTCATTCTGACACTTGAGGGGAAAGGTCCCCTTATATGCTTTCCTTTGGGACAACCTTGACATATAACTTCATGATTATTTAAGAACTCAGGCATCCCCGTCACCATATTACTTGCTTTGGGAAGGGCCTTGTAGTGAAGTTGTTAAAACCTCTGGTGCCATAGTTCAGTCTGTCAGATAGTATCACATTTCATCGCTCCCACTGGACTTCCTCCAACTTGGTAAAGTGTACCAACTCTAAACCCAATCATGATAGCTTCCTTGAAACTCTTCTTCCACATGCACACCTTCCATCAATGAATGCCACATTTAAACCTTTGTCTTCCATGGCCAAAATAGACACAAGTTTCTTCTTAAAATTAGGTAGATATAGTACATCTTATAGGCGGGGGACTTGACCTTGAGAGGGTCACAGTACCTATCCCTTTCATGGGATATGTGGCATTATCTCCAAGGATAATTTGTAGATTAATATCCTTCTCAACCATATCAGTAAGTGCTTTCTTGAACCCAATGATGTGCCTTGAGGCGCCATTATCTATCAACTAGACATCCATAGTGTCAAGTGGATATGTAGCAGAGAGGGCAGATACAAGAATGAAGTCATTTATTTTATCATCAGAAACATTTGATTCCTCATACCTGGAATTTCTTGACCTTTTGAAAGGTTGCCCATTTATGCCGAAGTGAGACTTACTTTTCTTGATATTCTTGAAAGGGCATTCCCTAGCATAGTGACCTAGCTTAGAGATGTAGGCAACCATACTCTTATGATTGAGTCCCTGATCATCATCTTTGCATTGATTTCCCCCTTCTTGTAATTTTATTTGGCAGTGGCAGTCATAGTGAATGGAGGCTCTTGGAATTTACCTTGTGCATAGTCCATGACATCTTGATCTTGCAAATTAAGATCCAATGTCATCTTCCAAGCATGAAATTCATCCTTCCCAGTCAATTTTTCATCAGCCTTAAAGCCATTGTAGTTTGAGGAACCCATCCTCTTCTTCAAAGACTGCTACAAAATAGGGCTTTGTCTTCACCTCAGCTCTAATACCATGTCAATTTTTGAAGATGTTCTACGCTTGATGCAACTTTACTTTTATCCCAAATGTCAGTCAAAAATCACATAAACAAGAGTGTAAAGTGTTGATAGAACATACCAGTAGATCGACAAAAGACAAGCCAGAAAAATATAAGTGTGTTGGTGTCAACAGGATGCTTCAACTAGGAAAGTCTCAATATGGTCAGCCAACCAGAAGTGTCACACACACAGCCCTTAAAGACAACTCATAAAAAATAAACATAATTCAACAAAGGAATCCCACATCTAGATTTATGGCATCATCCAAATTTACAGCATCATCCATATTTACGACATCTATATTTACGACATCTAGATTTATGACATCCATTTCCATCATCATCCAGATTTACAACATCATCCATATTTACAGCATCCATTTCCAACATCATCCAAATTTACGACATCATCCATATTTACAGCATCCATTTCCGCCGTCCATTTCCGGCATCATCCATATTTATGACATCATCCATATTTACGGCATACAGATTTACGACATCCATTTCTGACATCATCCATATTTACGGCATCATCTAGATTTACGGGATCCATTTACAAAATCCATATTTATATCATGAAGATGTGTCCCAAGAGATGATTGAATTGTCCTGCAACATTAACTCTATTTATTTCAATCACTGAGGGTGGGTGACACATTTTCTGGGGGTGTAAAACCTTAATGTTGACCTGCACATATTTTGAAAGTATTAAAAATAAATTCAAAATAAATGTTCTACTCATCGGACCAAGATGATATTTAGATCGATCTTGCACCTCTTTCAAAGAGGAACCCAATAAAAATATTGGTGTCTTCATCTGATTATCACAACATGGAGTTTGGAGCTAGTTGCCCAACTTTAACACCTCAGCAAAATGGTGTCGCAAAAAGGAAGAATAAGAAAATTATGGAAATGTCAATGAGTATGTTGAAGGAAAATACTTTTCCAAATGATTATTGGGATGAAGTTGTTGCTTGTGAAACATATATCATTAATAGGGGTCCAACATAAAAATTCAAGAACATAGTTCTTGAGGAGGCATGGAGTGGAAGAAAGCATAATGTCACTCACACGAGAGTGTTTGGAAGTGTGGAGCATCCACATGTCCAAGATGAGTTGAGGAAGAAGTTCGACAAAAAGAGGGAGAAATGTATATTTGTTGGATATAGTGATGAATCCAAGGCATAGAATCTCTACAATCCATCAACGGTACCAAGAAAGTCATAATCAACATAAATGTTAATTTCATAGAAGAGGAAGCATGGGATGGAATTTTAGAGAAGGCAGTCAATGTGAAAACATGTATGCCACATGAATACAAAGAGGAATTGACCGCAACAAGTAATTCCTCAATGGTGACTCCTCC
Organism: Pinus albicaulis; assembly: GCA_034641835.2. Taxonomy (NCBI): domain Eukaryota; kingdom Viridiplantae; phylum Streptophyta; class Pinopsida; order Pinales; family Pinaceae; genus Pinus; species Pinus albicaulis. Next base: position 1,139,273,019 of record CM076574.1, read on the forward strand.
TACACCCACATAAGCTCATCAAAGCAGTCACCAAGTGGCACCGCAAACAAATAATAGGACAACATTGCACAATCAAGGAAGTGCTTCACTAAGCACAACAAAAATATTTTCAACTTCATCTACTTGAAGCACAACACCAAGTGCCATGTCAAGCCCATTTTCCACAAGCATAAGGGAAAAAATTCAGAAATTTAAGTGAATTTTATGAGCAAAATGAAGATGATAGCAATGCTGGTATGAATACTTTATTTGCATTATATTTTCATGTAGATGACCCAATCCACTTTGAGGAGGCACTCAAAGAAGAGAAATGGGTTGCAGTAATGGATGAAGAAATGTGAGCAATAGAAAACAATGACACATGGGAGTTAGTGGTCCTTCTGCAAGGAAAAGAAGTCATTGAAGTGAAGTGGGTCCATAAGGCCAAGAGAAACATTGAAGGCAAGATTCAAAGGCATAAATCAAGGCTAGTTGTCAAAGTATACAAGAAGCAGCATGGAAGAGACTATGCGGAAATAGTTGTGCAAGTCATGAGGATGGAGATTGTGCGTTCAATGTTGTCGATTTTCGTGCAACGCAAATGGAAAGTGTATCAAATGGATGTAAAATAAACGTTCTTGAATGGAGTGCTAAAATAGGAGGTGTATGTTACGCAACCTCCTGGTTATGAGATAGAAAGCCAAGAAGACAAGGTGTATAGTTTGCAGAAATCTCGTTATGAGCTAAAGAAAGCACTGCGTGCATGGTATAGCAAGATAGATGCTTACATGTTTGACAATGGGTTCGACAGATACGACAGTGAGCCTACTCTCTACATCAAAGAATGTGATGGGAAGTTTCTTATTGTTTTTTTTCTATGTAGATGATTTGATCTTTACAGGGAATGATGATTTCCTCATCGCTAATTTTAAATCAGTCATGAAAAGTGAGTTTGAAATGACTGACTTGTGGTTGTTAAAATATTTTGTGGGCATAGAAGTGAAGCAAACATAAATTGGAATTTTTATCTCTCAAACAAAGTATTTTGTAGACATTTTAGCAAGGTTTAATATCCAGAACAACAAGTCAACACCAACTGCAACTTTCATGGGATTGATCTTAAACAAGGAATATTGCAACAACAATGTCAATCTGACATTATACAAAAGTATGGTGGGTAGCCTAATTTATTTTATTGCAACTAGCTCTGATATAATGTATGCAGTGAGTTTGGTGTCAAGGTTCATGGACACGCCCAAAGAGACACATTGGAAAGTAGTGAAAATAATTTTGAAGTATGTCAATGGGACAAAGGAGTATGGCATTTTTTACACTAAAACAGATGATTTTAGGCTGGTTGGTTACACTCATAGGGATTTGAAGGAAGTGTTGATGAAAGAAAGAGCATGTTAGGATATGTTTTTCATTTCGTTTTGAGAGCCATTTCATGGGCTTCCAAGAAGCGGTTGATAGTGTCATTGTAAACAACAAAAGCTGAATATTTCACTGCAACAGTGTTTCAAGCAGATTGGATGAGAAGGATGTTGAGGGATTTACGCCATGAACAAGATGAAACAAAAACTGTTTTTTGTGACAACAATTCAACAATTGCAGAATCAAAGAATTTTGTTTTTCACAAGAGGAAAAAGCACATTCATGCTAAATATAATTTCATAATAGAATTAGTTAAAAATGGTGAGAATGCATTTCACCACTTCGCGTGAGAAGAATAATGTGCATACATCTTTACAAAGCCATTGGCACCTAAAAATTGTGTTTATCTCAAAGATTCTTTGGGAATGGTAAATGGCAGCAGTTATGATTAAGAGGGAGTGTTGGAAAATTAATCTCAACCACCCCCACATACCTTAGTAAAAGTAAATATTTGTACGTTACTGATTTATTTTGCAAGAAGGACATCGCATAAATGAAGCTCTGAACAATAGTGCATAACCCACAACAGATTAAATAATTAAAACTCAAATAGATATTTATTAATGGTTGGTAGATATTATTTCATGTATTAATTTATTAGATATATATGCTTTGAATTAATAAACATGAAATAATAGTGGCTATATGTTTTGAATTAATAAGCATGAAAGCAGAGTGTTGGATGCAGAAGTGGAATGAATAGTGGCAGATGTAAGTCTAGAAAGAGAAGGTGAGAAAATTGTGGAGAGAATTGAGGTAGGAGGGTGAGGTGAATTTTGGTAGGAGCGTGAGGAGAATTTTGTTACTCACGAAACTATGGTGAGTGTAAATCTCAGTAAGAATGGTTGTTTTAGTGGTGAAGGAGTGGCAATCTTCATATAAATTGTTAGTTGTGATATGGTTGTGGAAATTTGACGTCTGATTTTTACAACGACTGTGTTTTACTATGTTTTTACTCTATTATATTTGCTATTTTAACCTCCGTCACTTTATATATAGTTGCTATTTTAACCTTGCCACTCTATATATTTTTTTTTGTAAGCTTAGGTAGATCCTTCCCATTTTCTATTAATTTAAAACCGGGCATCAAAGATACAAAAATTAAACCTCAACCTACCCGTTTTTTTGGCCATCTAAGTGCAAAGTATTTCAACCAAAACATAAACAGTCTTAATAACGTGTACAATATCTGATGATACTTAATATCTAAGTCTGGAAATACTATCATAAACGAAAAAGGGAACTAGCCGCTAAAAAGAGTAACTGAAAAATTTAATCATGATATCCTTAATCATCTTCTAACTCCATAGGGGCAGGGTCTTTGGCACTTGAATCGGGCATTTCAACTTCAGCCTGCTGCAATGACTTGATATCTTTCTCCATCCTCCCTAGTCTAGCATATTGATGCAGCTAATAGAGGTTACTTTCCTGAATATTTCTATTAATATCTACCAGAATAGACTCTAGCTTGGATTCTCCTATCTCTTGAGTCGACATGACTACCTTTGCTAGCAAACATTTTATCAACCAATAAGTTCCGATTGACTGTTGGAATAGAGAAATATGTCCTCAGGTGCGCCCTAGATCAGCTACAACATTCTACATTTCATCATATGCCATATTATCCTCCATATCCGCTTTGTTTATAGCCTCAGTTTCCCAAGCATAAATATGAGATAGAAGAGAATTAGGAACCTCTGATGCAAACATTTGCACTAGCAGCTCTAGTTGTTGCTTTGTTGATTTTCTTCCTCTTTTTAGAGGTTGTTGGGAGATAGGTTGCTTGCCTTTATCTCCATTTGGCTTCTTGCCTCGAGTTTTTTTAACAATCTTAGAGAAACTAGGAAAGGATTCTTCTGATGCTAACAACCGAACAACATAATCATGACAAATACATATCAGAAACCTAAAAATGTTTTGTAAACTAGCAGACAGACTTTTTCCATAACCCAAGTTAACCAAAGCCACAATATTTGAACCCAGAAACAGAACCCATAAAGCGTAACAAAGACACCGGGGTATATAACTCCTCCCCACAGAACCAGTGACCATTTTCCTATCCAGGCTTCTATAAACAAGCTTCAAAGAAAGTACCTCCCTCCCATCTTTGCACAAAACCTGAATGGAAAGTAAACCACTTAAGGAAAAATAGTAGAAGACCCTAAACACCGACATGAGACTCACAACGACAACAAGAAGGAAATCTATGTTATCATTATCCGAAATACACTTCTAAAGATTATTCCATATTCTACCCAAATTCCCAACAGAGTAAATTTCATAAACTGGCAAGCCAAATATAGAGACTACACCGTACCCCATATTCCCAACAATTACAGAAGGAATTTTATAGAAAACATCTAGAAACCCCATGACCACATTCTGCAAGCAACGAATAGATGGAGCTTTCAGTATTTTCACATACCAGGAATGAAATCGAGCCAACCAACATATATATAAATAATTGAAAACCACCATAACTAGTAGGCAGAGGAGAGAAGCTATTAGCAGAGACAATAACCACATTCCCCAATAGCAGCATTCTTTCCATACTAAATCAAGATGATTTTTAGACTAGAAAGCGAAAAACCTCTTAAAGAATTTCTGCATGCACCCATCTTCAACAATTTTCATCATTTGCCTAGACCATGACCGAACAAACCCCCATTTAAACAAGTAATCTAGAAATACTATGATTACTTTTGCCATTCGACGATAATCTGAAACCTTCGGCAAATGCATAGAGGAGAAATATGATAATACATACCAAAAAACCTTTGAGCTTGTCACCCTACGCCTTCGCCTCCATTCTCCACTGACCGCATAATGAACTTCAAAGAAAATCCACATAACGAAAAACATTACCTTTCCATGCATATTACCCTTCTGTTGGCGCTTTTCCCCAAGAGCCACTCACAACTTTGCTGGCTTACTCAGCTGGAGCTCGCAGCAACTAAACCTCATTTATTTCATTAGGTGATGGATGTTCTTTCAACCAATCCACCAACCTACCTCCTACATGTGACAGCCACGTGGTGTCCTTCCTCCCCACGCGACAAGGCATAACCTCTGATATGTGTAGCTGGCACGGTCACCGTCCTGTTACACCCCAATCAGGGGACTCGTCACTCTATATTGAAAGGAAGTCTCTCAAGATTTAATTTCCTAAACAATGTTGTCTTATTTAAGACTGAGTTGAGGAAGCATCCTCCGTTTATATTTAATTTTTAACACATATGTCGTACGACCCAAGGGAAACATCACAACCACCACAAACGAAAGGGTAAGTGTGGTCTACACTTGCTAGGGTTTCTAGAAGTGGTCGAGAATGATATTTCTGATAGTTGATAATCTAAATATTTCTAGGAATCTTTTCTTAATTATGCAGACATTCCACACGCTTTTAATGGTTCTTCATGTGTGTCTCGAATTTATATTTTAACAACCATTAACCATAAGATCCAGACCATCCTACAGATGTCATGAGAGGTTTCTGGAATAGGAAACGGTTTTCACAAATTCGTAAAATAAACAATATGGCATAGTCTCACACAGTCTCCCTAAAATAAACAATATGGATTTAAAATCTGAAAAATCAAAAGGAAATTGCATTTTTATATACACAGGAATTAACAAGAAACCCGGAATGCAATAATCATCTAACAGAACTATCAATATTGGAAAACACTAACCTTTAGGCCCGCGCAAAAGGAGCGAGAAACATGATCTTTCCTCTCAGTTTTATCATCAGCGGCAGCTGTGGATTTTCCCTTCTATGGGAGCTTCACACCTTTGCTGGATTGGTTTCCTTTCACATTCCGTAGGCCCTGCGCACCTTTGGCAGATTGATTCTGTTAAAGAATTAATCATTCGGTTAGTTTAGAAGTTGTTCTAGATTAGTTAACAATTAGTTTCTAGATTTAGTTTATGCATAACTATTTCTAACTTGTATAAATATACATTTCTCCTTTCAATAAAGATATATGTAGTTCCGCTGTGCTCTGCCATTCTCTGCCGTCTCCTTTGTTAATTTGACATGGTATCAAAGCGGTTCTAATGCCTAAATATCTTCGAGGAGTGGGCGTTGAGATCCAGGACCACACCCAGCAAAGCGGTTGGAACGATTGTGGTTTCAACCTGTTGTCCTGCACGCATATCATTGCTTCTCGAGACAGAGAGAGAACCCTTAGTGCGATCGACGAAGGAGAGGGAGGTGAAACCATCGGAAAGCTGGTGCGAGTTGAGAACCTCTCCTGCGTTTGCAGCGTTTGATGAAGGTCCGGTGTTGTAAATTTTGTGATGACTGCATAGAATTTGAAAATTATGTTATGTTCTGCCTTTTACTTTGTTGAGGGTAAAATACAGTGCCCTATTTATTTTGTAGTTTTCAAGCCACAGGGTTTGCTTGGAAATACACAGTTGAAGAAATGAAGAAAGGGTGTTCTACTATAAATGTTTATGAGTATATTGGCAAATCATTTCGGTTTTCCCAATACTAATCTAGACGAGGATTTTGAGGTAGAAGAGTGTGGGCTTTTTCAGTTGTTTTTCGTGCTTCTGCAGTGCCTTCCACCTTTGTATAGTGGACTGCTAGCTGTTTTTTTTCCTCTTTTTAAACCCTCCATTTTTCTTGCAAATCTTGTACTCTTATTTTGGAGAGGTGTTGCTTTCTGGTTTTTCTGCACGGTTCTTAGGTTCTATTTATTACACAATATATTCAGATTTGTTAATGGTAATATGGGCGAAGGAAATTCTCAGTTTTTGTAACTGTATTCAAGTGTTGTAATGACACGTGCATGTAAGAACAAATATAGAAAGCATGTTTTTTTCTTAAAAAAAAAATCCACACAACTCTATTGGCTATTGAAGCGGAAACCCCAGATTTAGTGGCATCATAATTGAAAAGTAAAGCGTAGATGAAGGCATCAAACGAAAGCATGGCCATTTTAAGTTGTTGACAATTGTCAATGAGTCTTCCATGGCGATGGTGTAATTTAACCCCATCTTTTCAGCCGTCTGCATTATTGTTGTTAGCTTTTCAAAGATAGTAACTTGTACCTTTCTTTGAGGTCACAAAATTCATGCAGCAATTTGTCCTAACAGAGCATTTGTTTTTGGCACTATCAAAAAAAGACTTCAGTTTGCTGATTTTTGTAGGGATCTGTAACTTTGCTAGCCATGAATATTTCATTGAGATGGGTAAAGTCCCTCGTTTGTGTTGAATTTCAATTTGGTAAGACATGTAATATTTGGGAACAAATATTATTATGTATTTGTTAATAATTTGAGGATATTAGTACATAAATTTTGGAAGTTTTTGGAAGCAAGATATTTGATGCATATTTGATGCATATCTAGACTTGTTTGTTTGTGGAAGTCAAGCAACGAGGTATGGGAAAAGCCAAGAGGCTAAAGCATAAACAGAAGATGTTTAAAATATTTTTAGATCTGGAAATAAATAGGCAAAAAGACGCTTATGCATTAAAATGCATAAAAGAATCAGTAGATGAAAGTATACTTCCCTTGATTTCAGATGCCAAGACAGCCAAAGAGGCTTGGGATACCCTTGAGAGATGTTTTGGTTAAGTTAAAGATGAAGGTGGATCTGTAGCAGCAGATCTAAAACAAGATGCAGAGTTTGTTGAATCCCACTGTGCTCAGTCGCAGGTGGATGATGTCTGCGAAGAAAGTGTAGAACGAGATGAAGAGTTTGTTGAATCCCACTGTGTTCAGTCACGAGTGGATGATGTATGTGAAGAAAGTGTAGAAGCCGCAGAGAGAGAACATGAAGATGTTTGTGAACTCCACTGTACACAGTTACAAGTGGACAAAGATTTGTTGATACCAGCAACATGGATTGCTAATGAAGATTTGGTGATTCCAGCAACAGAGCTTGCTGATGAAAGTTTTATGAAACTAGCGACACAGTTTGATGATGATGACTTGTTGATTCCAGCAACACAGCTTGCTGATGATGAGATGGTGAATCCAGCAATGCAACTTGCTGATGAAAATTTGATGGTTGATGTTAACTTTGATCATGAATTTTTGACTAATTATGACTGGTTGCAGATGATGTAACAAAAATATGATATTGACATGATGTTATTTGGTGATATTTCCTCACTGCAGTTAGTGGAAGACAATTTGTTCGCAGCATTACAGGTTAGTGGAAAAGAGACAGAGACAGAAGCAAAGAAAGAAGTCTGCAAAGTAAAAGCAGAAACAGAGAAAGATGCAGAGGCAGAGAAGGAAGCGCAACATCAGAAAGTTCTTATTACAGAGCAGAAAGATCAGAACCAATGTCGTTCTAAAAATATTTTTGATTCTGATATTGATTTTCAATGTGCAGGTACACAAAATGATTATGAAGAAGAGTTAAAGTTTATTGAAACATGGCTTGCAACACCATGTCTGAATGAGATCTACAGAGAATATGTAGAAATGAATGTTGAAGATGACATGCATGATGAACATGTCAATGAAATTTTCACGCATTGGAGTTTTGAAGAAATAAAACATTATTCTAATATTATGTTGCAGCAGATTGATCATGAAAACCATAATATGGAAGACAGTATGTGGCAGCAGCCCACATTTCTTGAAGATGTCCAGGACATGCTTAGACAACCTGGAATTGTAAAATACCTGCACCAGCAAATGAAAAGTCTGAAGTTTGAACAATACAATAAGACGAATATGAGGAAACAATTTAGAGGCTACATAATTTGGAAGAAAAGAAGAAGAAAACTAAATCTAGTTGAAAGTCAAGAGACTTCTCTCTGACTTCGGAAATATAGAATGAATTTCAATATCAAAAGTTAGGAATAAAATAATGTAACCCTCAAGATTAAGAGGGGGTGTTAAAGAATTAATCATTCGGTTAGTTTAGAAGTAGTTCTAGATTAGTTAACAATCACTTTCCAGATTCAGTTTATGCATAACTGTTTCTGACTTGTATAAATATACATTTCTCCTTTCAATAAAGATATATGTAGCTCCGCTGTGCTCTGCCATTCTCTACTGTCTCTTTTGTTAATTTGACAGATTCTCACCCACAACCATTGTGACTGCCTGGTGAACCACGAAGATCTTGGATAAAATGGCGTCTTTTTCTCAGATCTTCCTGTCACGCACCTACCTATACAAGAAGAACCCACTTTATAGAAATCTGAAATCTGCCAGTATGCAGAAAGCAATGATCATGCGGAGAAAAAACATCTAAATAGAGCAGTGCAAAAGTGCAGAAAGACATGACCTAGTTAATAATATGTACCTGATGATGGAGAATGCTTTTGAGTTTTCAGAGAAGGTTCGCACTGTTGAGAATAGCACCTTTCTTACGGTTCGCACCTCCGAACAATCATCAATTGTCTGGGGGCCTTCTGATCTCTCTCTATATAGATCTTCTATCTGGTCCCTTTGTGCTTTTATATATAAATAGATTGGGTAGGGATTCGAGGTAAAAGTACTTTCTGAGTAAAGCAAAACTTATTTCTTGAGTTATGGGTGCTAATCCTTAAATTTAAATCCGTTTAAATTTAAAGTGGGTAGTATATGTCCATCCATGGCTTATAACATAAAAATAGGACTAACTTTCTCTTAAAATTAAGTCCAAAATTGAAATTACTTTGTATTTATATTCAAAATTGAAATTACTTTGTATTAAAATTAAATAGTATCGTTAAAAAATTAAATATTATAATAGACGTTAAATGGTTGTGTTAGATAGCAGGGAAAGAAAAAGTTAAATATTGTCCCATAAGAGAACATTGTGTGCAATTAATTTAAGCAAGGGAAGATAATTTTTTTTAAATAATTTTAAAATTTATTTAATTTTTAAATATTGTAAAATAAGTTTATAATATTAAAGGAAATAAATTTTATAAAAAACGTTAAATGGTTGTGTTAAATAGAAGGGAAAGGAAAAGTTAAATATTGTCCTATAAGAAAACATAGTGTGAAATTTAAGGAGCGGAAGATAATATTTTTAAAATAATTTTAAAATTTATTTAATTTTTAAATATTGTAAAATAAGTTTAAAATATTAAAGGAATATATTTTATATAAGAAGTTACAAATTCTGTGGGATTTAGATAAGTATAGAAAATTATATGGTAGATGAGAGAATTATTTAAAATATTATATATAGGATATAAGTGAGAGAATAAATATTCTAAAAAATTAAATATTATAAAAAGAGTATAAATATTTAGAGAATTTAAGTGAATATATATATATTACAAACAATGTCTTGAAAAGATAATTAACTAATAAGTATTTATTATTTTTAAAGTTGTGCTTAATAATTATAATTGGGTTAAGAGGTCTTATATCACTTAATCTATCGGTAATTAATAATTATTTGTTATTTTAAAAATTGTGTTTCAAGACTAATAATTGGGTTGAGAGGTGTTATACCACTTATTCCACAATAGTATTAAAAAATATTATATTAGAAATTCAAATGAAAATTTTGCACGCGATTATATTTTTTGTTTTTATTGGTGCTTTCTAAACATTTGGGTTTTAGGATGAACTATGACTTTCTAATAGATTTGGTTGAGGTTTTTGCATATATCTCAAGGTTTCTAATTCCCCATCGACCATTTATTTTGAAAAATTCAAACGAAATTCAAACTGCATTAAAAGTGATAATAAAAAAATTAAATAGATTTAAGTGTAGACATGATTATTTTAATTCTCCATATTTAATATAATATGGTAAATCCCCAACTAGAAATTAATATGTGTCAACTGTGGTAGGATTTAAGGTTATATAGATAAATTTTAAATATTACAAAACAAATCATAAGATTTAGAGAATTAAAGTGTGTCAACTGTGGTAGGATTTAAGGTTATATAGATAAATTTTAAATATTACAAAACAAATTATAAGATTTAGAGAATTAAAGTGAATATATAGATTACAATGTATTAAATGATAATTTTCCATTTACCTTTAATAATTAATAATTATTTTCCATCTTAAAAGTTGTGCCGAATAATTAATGATTGGCTTGAGATTTGTTATATCACTCATAATACAAGTATACGGGAGATTTTTCCACATTAGCATTAAATGATACCATCCTTCATTTATTTTAACTCCACATCTACCAAGCCTAGAGAGGAATCAAATCTTTTTTAACTTTAATAGAAGTTTTCATCTCAAGAAATTTAATCCCTTTCAACACCTCGTAGATCCAGAGTTAAAATGGATTTAGGCTAGTTTAATTATTAATTATAATTATGAATCTAAATATAGTTATTCATTTTATGCTTTTTATTTTATTTTACCAAGTGAAAATGTTAAATATTTCAACATCTCTACCGTACCCAAATAAACTGGATCAAATGTTTACATAATTGTTAAGTTTACTTATATTCCACATGAATTCCATGCATCAATAACATAGATTCTTACAACCATGGGTCAATACCATGAGCCATTTTTTACTTTTATATATCCCTCATACTAAAAAGTAATTTTATTTATTTTTTTATAATCTTGATTACTTTATCTCATTACATAAAGGTTTAAATGGAAGTATTTTATTTATGAAAACTTTGATTTTTAAAGATTATTATTTTTAAATAACTTTAATGTAGACATGATTCATTTAATAAAACTTAATCATGCTAAGAACACTTCTCCACATTTATTATAGCACGATAAATTCCTAATTAGAAATTGATTTTCCTTAACCATAGGATTTAGTGGGACAAGGGACCTATCTCCAAATTTATTATAGCATGATAAATTCCCAATTATAAATTGATTTTCCTTAAGCATAGGATTTAGTGGGACAAGGGACCCATCTCCACATTTATTATACCATGATAAATCCCCAATTAGAAATCAATTTTCCTTAACCATAGGATTTAGTGGGACAAGGGACCCATCTCCACATTTATTATAGCATGATAAATCCCAAAATTAGAAATTGGTTTTTCTTAACCATAGGATTTAGTGGGAGAAGGGACCCACCTCCGCGTAGTGATTTGACTGCTAAGTCTACGAAGGCATAGATAGTCTACCCCCCTCTAGTTTTGAACCGATGACCTATTAGGAGGAAACACATGCTCTTAACCATTAGGCCCACTCATTACTATGATAATGGCGTAGTCTAACCTATAGATCAAATTTCATGACATTTTTTGTTAATTTTAATCAAAATATGATAGATATGTTTAAAAACTTGAATTTAAATTGAATTGTTTAAGTGCAGCAGGTTTTTAGGTACTGAGTCCATTTATGAATTCAAAAATGAATTTTAAATAACAAAAACTCATAAATTTTTTAAATTATATGGTTTGATTACAATAATTTCATGTGAAAAGTGTTATTTCATTTATAAATTAGACTACGTCAATGGTAATCACAATGAGTGATTTGATAAAAATAATTAATACTCATTTTCCATCTTAAATTTGTCATAATAATTAATAATTGGGTTGAGAAGTGCTCTACTACTAAGTATACATGCAGAAGGGAGATGCTTCCACATTAGCATTAAATAATATTGTATTAAGAATTCAACTAAAAATCAGTCTTAGGATGAACTATGGGTTTCTAATAGATGTATATATTAGGAGGTCATTATTTCCCCATCAACAATTTATTTTGAAAAATTCAAACAAAACTCAAACTACAATAAAAATAATAATAGAAAAATTAAGTAAGCTTATGTGTGGACATGATTCTTTTAATAAAACATAATCTCATGCAAATTATTTATCCATATTTAGTACAACATGATAAATTCTCAATTATAAATTAATTTTCCATAATAATAGGATTTAAAGTTATATAGATAAATGGCCCACATGGCCTCCAGTAGGTAGGTTCACTGGTTTGAAATTCAACCAGTAAAACATCCATCTAGTTGAGTAGTTGTGGTCGAGGCTAAGTGTGATCCCTTATTTATTCTAATAACTTAAATTCCACTTGACCCTCTTACTCAAGCCACAAATTAGAGTTACTAATCATCTTGAGAATATCATTATCTAGCAAACCAAAAAAACAAGGGATGTAGATAAATGAAGAAACAATTCATTTTTTTATTCGTAAAGGATATATATATATATATATATATATATATATATATATATATATATATATATAATTAATTAATTAAAAATAAAAATTAAATCATAATTATTTCTTTATTTCATACATTTTATCTATTGTTTAATATATTTTTAAACATGATCAATTATTAACTCAATAAGCAAGGCCCGATGTTAAATCTAACAACTTCCAAGTAACACTACTATTATATCCAATAAATTGTAAGGCACATATACTAGAAATTTATGACTTAGTAAAAGTCAAGGCTCCATGAGGGTGGTAAGCCTTCTCCTTGAGCATTATCATAATGGACCAAAAATAACACCTTGTCATATTTGAGGCGAGGCGGATGGGATAACACTACATTGTACCAATTGCACTATCATCTCACAATGGTACTTGTCTATCATTTAATCATGATGACCAAGGATAATGGATTTGTAGGGTGGGATTACATAAAAACTCTTTGAATTTGGTCGGGGTTTTTCCTTAGTTCTCATGGATGTCCCTAACATCTTCCTACTTATGAAACTTCTCAAGTATGAGTTTTTGTACACATTATTGTTTCTTGGTTGGTCCTTTTGAGTGGCATGAAAATGAAATTTGTGTGTGGTTTCCATCACATTTGAACATTTTGTGATAAGGACTTTATAATGTCAATATATTAAATATCTTTCGCATCAAGATCCTACTATTGAAAGAACATACCTAGGGAATTTTTCCTCCTTTCTATTGGAAAAAGCCCAAGAAGCCCCACTTCAGATATTTCTTCATTGAAAAAATTTTATGTGAGCGAATTATTAAGTTCAAGATATCCTTAATCTAGGTGAAAAAATATTTCTCATTCTTGGCATGTGGATTGAGTTATGAATCTAATGGAATATAATTAATTCCATAATATCACTTTTCTTGGATTTATAACCAATGGGGTTCTTTCAGATAGGCAACAATATGGTGATATATCCTTGAATGAAGAAATATTAGTCCTAAAATTTATCTTTATGCATCATTTATATTTTTATCAAGATTTCTAATTTACACATCGAGTTAATAGATTTCACGAAGAAATTTAAACCACTTGTTAATATGCTTATATTCTATATCTTCACTCTCTACATGGGTGAGATTTCCCATCCTACCTCTTTAATAATTGCATGAAATATCTATGAAATCAATGCATACTAGTCTAGGTAAAATTATTTTTCTTATTCTAAAGATATTGGATTTACTAACCTCTACCTCTCTCTTACTCTACATTTATTCATAATATTAGTAAGGGTATTAAAAAGAATCATGATGGAATGTGATTTTTGTAGTCGGATAAAATTATTACAAAAGAATTACCCTCCATTACAGGGTTTAAATCAAGTATGGTCCCTTGTTTCTTATTATATGAAGTGAAATGCTTAAAATGAAAAAAGAAATGAAATCAGAACCCCCCCTAGAATATCGTTAACAAGAATATCCTACTTTAAGGAACATTATACATGAGAAAAGTATCTTAACTCAGGTTGATCTTTAGGTACAACTAGTAGAAATCTTTATGTAGTGACTAAGATGATGATGGAAAGGTGTTAGAAACCAAGACAACAGAAAGAGAGGGGATGAATTTGTATTGTACGAATTTAAAAATTTTCTTTCACTTATTAAATATAAAAGTACACCAAAAAATACTTCAACAATGATACATGTCAGCACCACAAGAATCAATCATTAAAAGCAAAATTATCATACATATTTTCTTCAAAATTTTCTTCAATTTACATCACAAAGGAAAGAATCTACTTATTGTTACAAATCTCTCTGGCTACAACTTGAAGGAATATGCTACTCCCTAATTTATCAACTACAACTGGAAGGAGATACAACCCCTAATTTAACAATTATCACTGAAAGGAGATCCAACCCATAACTATTTATGAGCCACTATTGGAAGGAGTTAAAAGAGTTGAACTGAAAGCTACCACTTTCTTAACCTCAATGATTCATATTTCATACAATTTTCAAACTATCATAATGAAGGCCACTTCATTACATTAAAAAAAAAAAAAAAATCTCAGTTCAAATACTCACCAAAGAAAACATAATATCGCCTTAACAAACCTTTGATCACTGATCAAACCATAACACACACTCGAACCATCAATCCATAACCAATGCACCAAATCAACCAACAACATGCTCTTGAAAATCTGATTATGCTTAAATAGAAAGTAGGTTTAGTATTTTTAATCAATGAACTTGCATTTAACTTCCACTAATCATAGGTTATGATCTCACTAACTTCTTGTTTTTATGTTTCTAGAATTTCTTCTTGATGTGCACAATCATACTTCAATATTTTATTTGTTGTCTCTACAAGAAAATATGAGTTTAACTATTATTTTCCTCCATTCTTGAATTTTGCAAGTTTAGTAGTGTTTCTTGTAATTTTGACTAACTCCAAATTTAGTGAATTTGATAAACCTCCCTTAATCCGGAATTATGCATAAAAGAAACATAATACATATATAAACATAAACATACAGATCAAGCAGAAAAAAATCTTCGTTTCGTTAATATCAAAAAACTGAAAAATGCTTACATACATAATGGAAATAAAATAGCTCAGGGGATGGTAGCTTATATCTTAAAAGAGATGTGGTGGCTACATGCCTCTGATCTATGTTACAATGAGGCTCAACAACCTATTTATTATTGAGAAATAATGGAAAAGCCTAAACATCGAGAAACCTAAATGTAGAAGATGAAGCAACAAAATTGTGGGCCTCGTTGGGGTAAATTGGTAGAACAACATCCTAGGGTAGTAAATTTGACATATGATTTCCATTTGACACATATGATACATTTTTATAAATATATATCCTAGGAATACAAATTTCGACTACAAATGTTATGCGAAATTTTATTTTTCTTATTTTCCAAAAAGACATCGTTTATGGCCTAGAAATGGTTCTCAAAGATTGGAACCTAAAAAAATGCTAAAAATAGTAGATTGTGATATAATTAAGAAAAATGAAACTGTGCTACAATTAAGGAAAATGAAAGAAACAATGTTGGGGGTTCAAGTGGAATTGGTGTGTGGCCACCAATATCCACTTAGACCAGTCCTCCCCCCTTGGAAAGCAATGGTCCCTGTTGTGTTAAGTGCCTTCATGAGTTGGGGAAACCTCTACTAAACTTGGTCCCTGATGAACGACATTCCTTGGTGCATGATTTTTCTAGCTTTGAAAACCCAATACAGTTGTACCTTGTGCTAGCGAGTGATCGAAATTTGGATTAGGGGCAAAAATTAGCTCAAAAATTAGATTGATCAAAATTACACCAAACTAGAATTAAAACGACTGAACTGTTTCTAAGAATCCAATGCAACTCATTTTGTCAAAAACCAAGTTTGGATGAGGAATTTATGGTCTGTTGATCATCATTCAGAACAAGTGAATTTAAAAAAAATAAAAAATTACAGAATAGGTACAACTAATGACATGGAAGTCTAGTCAACATCCAAAGAACCTTCTTCAGTTTCTATCCAATGGGACTATGAAAAGTGTCACAATTTCATTCATTATTTTGGTTTTTGAAGGTCAAATTTGCCTAATGTCCTCCAAGGTTCAATGTCAGTTCATGATTTTTTTATGTGCTGGAAATTTTTTCTATGTACTAAGTTTGGTTTAATATATATTATATATATATATATTGAAAACCATATAATATATATAGATATTATATGGTTTTCAATATATATATATATATATATATATATATATATATATAATCAATCCAAACTTTAACATCAACATTTCAACATATTTGAACCTAAGTCCTAAGTCCTACCATATTATTTGGGGGCATTACGTTGTATTGTAACCTAAGGTCCCAGTTTTATGTTATATTATATGACAGGATTAACCATTGGATTGTAACCATAGTCCATGGCAATGAAAAGCTAATGACGTATATTAATTATTATCCAAAGGTTGGTTCAAACATTAATTGAGGAGCACAAATATACATTGGTTTTATATAGTGGTAAAAAAGTTGTATGGATGAGAGGAGGTCGTGGTTCAACCCCGTGACCTCCCCCCAAACACTACACACCCATACCAATGAGCCACTCTATTGAGACTTTAAAAGGATGCAAAATAATTTGTATTTGAAGGTTATGCACTGTCAGATGGTGGAGGGGAGGGGGCCAGCCCCACGGACCAACCCTCCTCCACATGACCTTTCTCATGTGACAAGACACCAACACCTAGGAAAAGCATGAATAAGTGCGCAGCTAACCTCATTAATATGTCATTAAGATTAAATAATCTCACAGTCTAATTCAGCAGAAATTTTGGCAGTTCCGCCATTTTCAGAACGACCTCCACCTTTGGTGCCTTTAACTGGCAGTTTTCCAGAATTAGAGGCAGAATCTAGGGGAAACTTTAATGAGGCCTATCTTGAGAAATTTTTGACCAATTTGGGCTCAGGAATAGTCATTCCTAGACTAATGTCTTGCTCTAAATCCATTGGAACATCTTGCAGAGGAAATGGAGCAAATATACAAGTTTTTTGGTCACTTGAATAATTTTGAAGCCAAAGGCCACTAGGAGGGAAGGTCATGCCAAGATCAGTTGAAGGAAAAATGGACTGAATGAACAAAAACTTTTAGAGGTATTTTATGTTATGAACATAGTGGTAAAGTTTGCACAGGCATTGGAGCACATCTGAAGGTTCTTTTGTCACTTTGGATTTTAAACAAGTCCATGCCCATCGGGATTGGAGGTCAAGCCTAGAGGAGCTGGTAGCCAAATTGAGAGATTGAATAGTATTTTCTGGATTTTTCATGTATTTAAAATATAATGGAACAATCATAAAATCCACTGTAGAATTACAGATTCTTGTAATCAGAAATTTGAAACATAATCCCAAGAGGGCCTAGCTAGTTAAACCAGGTTCATGTTCATTACCTCAAGCTTGTGAAGATTTTGTTCATGAGGAATGAAAAATTTTAACACCCACTTGGCAAGAAGTTTCTGATAAGAATGAAACTAATGGCAATGGTCAACAAGAGGATGTTGAAATCTCTAATTTCATTGAATGCATTGTTGGTATTTCGAAGAGAGCCACTACCTCATCAAATTAACCTCCTCAAGAAGGCAAGAAAGGTGAATGTTCAAGGTATAAATGTACTTTTAATCAAGCTTTTGATTATGATAAACATGAAAAATTCTCACACAATATTTGGAGAAATTTTTCATGTTCCTTTTATGGTTTGGGTAACCATAATGTTTCAAGGTGTTGGAAGAAGATAACCATGTATAGGAAAATTTCAATGAAAAGGAGGTAGGAAAATAAGATGCAATTGTTTTGCACTCATTTCCATAAGCAAGTTCATCTTGTAGACAAGTGTTGAACTTTTTATCGAGCAAGTCATCCATGACATTTGAAGAAGGTGGAGAAAGGGAGTGGAAAGAATGGAAAATAAGATTCCATAATTGTTGTGGGTGAAAGTGATTCACATAATGATGATGTGCAACTGAAAGAAGCGCGATTGAAATGGTTTGGTAAGAGATGGTTAAATTTCTTATCCAATTAAGGCTTTGCATGCCTTTTGATATTGATGCATTTATTTGCCAATGGAATTCACGTTGCATGTTTACGCCAAGAAGGTGTTTGAAAGTGGAGTATGTTGACTCACTTTATTGCAGAAAAATTTGTTCATTTAAGCTTTAAGTACATGTACATATGAATGGAGTTCTAATAATTATGATTGTGTTTGTGAGAGAGTTGAAGAATTGAATACATGCATGAGATTTTGTGTGTATGAAGAATTGAATTTTAATGGTTTCATTGTGCCTAAACATGCATGAGTAGTTGACTTGTGTTGGTTGATTGCTTTGTTAACATGTATGTTGTCAACTTGAGAGTGTTGATCATTTTTACATGCATGAGTGTCGACTTGTGTTAATTGATTGCGTGTTACATGCATGTCATATCAACTTGGAAGATTCGATTTTGTCTCCAAAGATGGGAAGGAGATGTTGACGAAGTGTTTCATGAGATGTGAAATTATTTTTGTTTTGGGAAAAGAATCGTCAAATTATTACACATGCTTATGCTTGAGTTGAGAGTCAGTCGTTTGAAGAGGTATTTTTTTTCGACTTGTGTTTGGTCGATAAGTTTTGACACCAAGATGTGAGAGTACATGGCGATGGTCACATGATGTGAAATTAGTTACTTTGAAGGGGCAACAGGATATGTCGTCAAGTTGTTTCTTACATGTTTTTTCGGATTTATTGTTGAATCTGAATATCTTTTGTTTCTGACAAGATGCCAAGAAATTTTTTTCATCCATTGCAAAACATTTTATGTGTTTATGCCAAGAAGATAAGGAGATGGTGAATTCATTCTTCTAGATGTGGAATTTGGAGCCATGGAGGTAAAATAATCATCATTTCTTTTCTTGATTTTACTAATGTTGAAACTAATTATTGTAGTTCAGTAATGGGAAAGGAGGAACATGATTCTTGTTTGGAAGGCATCGAGAAATTGATTTGGTATATTAAAAGTTTAATATCAGCCAACAAGTGTTGGATTGGGTCAGCAAAAAAAGGAGAATAGTGGTTGAAGAGCCAAGCCATTTGCAAGGCAATGCAAGGCATGTCAGTGATCAAGTGGCTTTCATAGAAAAATTTCCAAGTAGAATTAATATGATAGAACTTGGGAAATAGAAGAGTGTTCAGATCTTATGAGATAACCACCTTTTGTGGGTCCAAAATCATGTTAGTGGGAAGCTATGATCAAAATCTGGATCAGGGGAAAGAATTAGCTCAAAAATGCAACTACTCAGAATTGCACCAAACCAAAACAACAGCGATCGACCCTTTGCCAATAATCCAACGCAACTCACTTTTTCAAAAACCGAGTTCATATGAGGAAGTTATTTTCTTCTGATTTTCATTCAAAATAGATAAATTAAAAAAAGAACATTGTTGAACATGTACAATTGATTACATCGTAGTCCAGTTAGCATGCACATAATATTTGTCAGTTTTTTTCCAATGCGACTGTGACAAGTGTCAGAATTGGATTCACTAGTTTGGTTTGTGAAGGTGAAATTTTCCCAATGTGCTCCAAGGTTGAATGTGGGTTCATGGAATTTTTATGTGCTCGATTGTTTTTTTATGTATCAATTTTGGTTTAATATATATTATATATTTATTTAATATATTATATGGTTTTTAATATCATATATTATATTATATTTATATATATTTTTATATTAATTAATCATAAAAACTTTAACATCAACATTTCTGCATATTTCAAACTAAGTCCTAAGTCCAGCCATATTATTCGCTGGCATTACATTGTATTATAACCTAAGCTCCAGGTTTCATGTTATATGATATGGTAGGATTAACCATTGGAGCATAACCATATTCCATGGCAATGAAAAGTTAATAGCATATATTAATTATTATGCAAAAGTTGGATGAAACATTAATTGAGCTCAAATATATGTTGGTTTTATATAGTGGAAAAAACGTTATATGGAGGGGCGGAGGTTGGGGTTTGACCCCGTGACCTCCCCCCAAACACTATGCACCCATCCCAATGAGCCACTCTCTTGAGACTTGAAAAGGATCTAGACGAATTTGTATTTTAAGGTTATACAGTGTTAGATGGCGGAGCAGAGGGGGTCAGCCCTCCTTCACATGACATTTCTCATGTGACCACGCACTAGTGCCTAGGATAAGTGTAGATAAGTGCGCAGTTAACTTAATTAATCTATCATTAAGATTAATTAATGTCACGGACTAAATTGGTGGAATTTCTAGTGGTTCTGCTATTTTAGGAGTGGCATCCATCTTTGGCACCCTTAACTAGTAGTTTTCCAGAATTAGAGGACAAATCTAGGTGAAACTTTAATGAGACCTATCATGAGAAATTTTCAAACAATTTGGGCTCAGGAATAGTCATTCCTAGCATATTGTAATTCTCTGAATCCATTGGAACATATTTAAGAGGAAATGGAGAAAATATATAGGTGTTTTTGGTCACTTGAATAATTTTGAGGCCAAGGGACACCAGGAAGGAAGGCTGCCCAGATCAGTTGAAGGAAAAATGGAGTGAATGAACATTAATTTTTAGATGTATTTTATGTTCTAAACATAATGGTACTATTTTCAGAGGCATTGGATCACATACGAAGGTGATTTTGTCACTTTCGAGATTAAACAAGCCCATGGCCACTAGGATTGGAGGTCAATCCTAGAGGAGCTCGTAACCAAATTCAAAGATTGAATATTGAATTTTGGGGTTTTCATGTCTTATGAAGACAATGGAACAATAATCAAATCCATTGGTTCATCATAGATTCTTGTAATCATACATTCGACTCATAATCCCAAGAGGGCCTAGCCAAATCCACAACACATCCACTAGTAGGTTCATGAGATAGTGGACATCAGCCAGATCTTCCTGAGTAGCTGCAAATGGTATGGAAAAATCAATGAGACTTAGCAGTTGGAATCTCAATACCACCTTAAAGGGTATGTGTCAAGCTGAGTTGTGGAGAGCTATGTTGTAGCTGTGTTGTACATAGGGAAGTCTCTCATACCATCTGCATGGGTGCTTTGAGTTGTACATGCACAGGATATGCACGAGCATCTTGTTGACGACCTATGTTTGGGAATCAGTTTGGAAGTCGATGGACTTAGTGAGCTTGGTATCCAACATCGACCAGAGGCTTGAACATAATGCACTTAGGTACCGATTGTGTTGATATGAGATAATGGAATGTGGGAACAAAAAATAAACCCATAATATTTCAAAGAAGAGTTTGGGAGTGCTTATTCTACGATACTCTTCTTGCAAGCCACTATAATTTCCAATTTAGAGATTTTGTCAATGAGCACGAAAAAATAGTGGTTTCCATGCTTGGTAGGAGAAACACCCGACATATAATCCATGGATATGGATTCCTACGTCTAGAAAGGAGTAGGCAGAGGATTATGCAGGTCATTTTATTGATTGTAGGTTTGGAAATGGCACATATAGTACAGTATATGATGTACTTCCCAACTTCCTGTCCAAGGTTTGACCAATAAAATACTTCTGAAACACTGCCACTGTCTTCTCTACCCAAAAATTACGAATGGCCATATTTTAGTACACGTCAAAAATCATGTTGGTGCACTCGATTGAAAGAACGAAGAGGTGTCCCAAGTGGAAATATAGTGTTTCCTAGAGATGAAATTCTAGAACTTTCTTACCTTTTAGGAGCATCAGGTCTTTGGTTTTGAATTGTTGATCACTTTTGTAAATATGTGACCATATCAAAATCTTGTGTCCATAAGATTCGAGCATAGTGGTTAGCTCCATAACTGGTGATCGGCTGAGGAAGTTTTAAACATTATTAGTGTTTCCCTTCTTGTACTTAATGTTCAAATGGAATTTTTGCAGATATGAGGACCACTTCTCATGGCGATCATTATGTAACCTTCCTTGTGTTTGTATGAACATCAAGGGTTAATGGTTTGTGTGAATGACTGTTTCCTTCCCTAAAATGTAATGCTTTCGTTGTCAACAAGATTGCACAATGGAATACATCTCTTTTTCATAGCTAGGATATTTTCAGGATGTATCTTAATGCGTTTCACTATCATATGCCACCGGATGTTCCTGTTGGGTAAGGATTGTACCAACAGCATAGTTTGAGGCATTTCTCTCAATTTCAAAGTGTTGTTGTAGGTCTTCTAATGTTTGAAGTGGTGTAGATAATTTCCAATGCTTGAAATCGATAAGCGTCTGCTATTGGGATTTGAACCAAAAGAAGTTATGTTTTGCTCGACCCTTTTATTTGAACCAAAAGAACTCAAAGGCCAAGAGATACGTGATAATCCCAACATGAACCCATGATAGAAATTGAAAATACCCAAAAAGTAGAAAATATTTATTAGAGTTGTTGGGATTGGCCAATCTCGAAGAAATTGCATCATGGATGGGTCCACAGGAACACCCTGCTCTTCAATTATGTACCCTAGATGTTGAACTTGGGTCATACCAAAAGTGCATTTCTCCAAATTGACATGCAATTTGTGTTGTGGCAAGGTTTGGAGGACTTTTCAAATATGGTGTATGTTCTCTTCCCAACTTTGGTGGAAGATCGGGATGTCATCTAGGTACACTACAAAGAATGATTTGGTGAATGGTTGCATGATGTCATTTGTCATCGACGTGAGAGTTTCAGGGGAAATTCTCAACCCAAAAGGCATGAAAACCATTCGAAAATGCCCTCCTTGGATTTAAAGGTAGTCTTCCACACATCATAGGGTTCAATCAGTACATGGTGATAACCAAACTTCAAATCAATATTTTGAAAGGGTCCATTAAGTTGGTCTAGAAGGTCATCACTTCATGGGATTAGATAAATATTTGAGAGAGTGATCTTATTCAAAGCCTGATAATCAACATAGAATAGATAGGTTATGTTCTTCTTCTATACCAACACGATGAGGCTCCCACAGGTTGATGAAATTCACTTGATGTTCCCTTTCTGCAACAACTCCTGAATCTACCACTTCATTTCATCGTTCACCAAAACAAAGCTTCGTTAGATCAGTCCATTAGCTAGCGTCGAACCTAACATCATATTGATAGATTTCTTGATATAACAGTGTAGCAGTACCTATATGGGTGAGGTGAAGATGTGCATGTACTCCTACATGACCTTGTCCATCTACTAATGTCATGCAGAGGAGCCATGTATGGAGGTTGTGGATTTGGCCATAATTTTCTTCATTCTCTTAGGGAGAATCATAAGGAAGAAAAATATCCCAGTTTGGGAAATGATCTACTGCATTTCCTAGCAGATATCAAAGATATGGTAATAGGTGGTTCTACCTACAGTATCATGTATAATTGATTGCCTAAAGTAATAATAATAGTGTGAGGCATAAACTCACACAAAAAATTATGCTTTCCAAAGTATGGTTGGCTTAATAATACATCACAAACATTAGGAGGAGAAACATGATGCAATACCTCATCCATGAAGGGCTTGATGTTGTAGCTAAGGCAACACAATTGGATGATGCGAAGATATTGTCGTTGGTGAAGCTACCGGATGGTGTATTGTTGTGGGTGTGGAGTAGTCGGTAGGCCCAACCACTTTACGAACTTTGTTGGAATGGGATTTTTTTGGCTCCCGATATCGACAATGAATTGCAATGGAGAACCCTTCGCCCACATTTTTGAGTGGAAGAGATGCTCCCCTTCCAATGGATCTTCTGGATCAGTCTTCTAGATGTTGATGGTTGCCACAGTGGCATTAGGTTCCACATCCATAATTTACTTCCTTTCTTCATTCCCCTTGTCAGGTTATGACTCAAAGTCAAAACATTCATATGACTCGAAATTATTTTGTTCAGCCACCAGTGACTGCTTGGCTCGACACTCACTTGTGTTGTAAGTAGGGATCTTGTGGAACTCACACCATTTTCCTATGTACTTCATCTTCCTGGTGTTTTTATTTTCTTGCATATTCGATGGGTTGCCTTGCTTCACATCGCCTTGTCTTTGTCCTTTGTTTTATTTTTTTGGGGCTCATTTCCCTTTATTCAGATTCACATATCCAAAGCCTCGCTTCTTCTGTTTAAATCTATTCTCATTCTTCATAGCATATGGATATGATATACCAAGTGAGGAGAGAGTCTAGGATCTCCATTTCCTCCTAAATGTATTTGTGCAATCAACTGTGGTACTTGACCACAAGATGCGTCTCAAGATATTTGATACCCAGCTCTGTCTGCATGGTATTGAAAATATTTGTTATCTCATGCACATATTGATCACTTTGCTTATGGAGCATAGTCTATTTCATTTATTTATCCTCATATCTCCCCACGGGGTGGTATTGTTCCATGATGGGCTCTCAGAAATAATTCCAATTGGATGTGGCTCAAAACAGTGAGGGTTATCTCTAGACCCTATGTTCGTAGTGGGGTTCCAACTAGTCCTTGTTATGGGGGGTGACTTTGAGGACTGGAAAAGTATTTTTTTCCCTATTGGAAAAGTATTTTTTTCCCTATTGGAAAAATCATAAACCAAAAAATATCCTTCCAACAGATCTAACCATCTATATATGGCGTCTTCATATATCTAGACTTAAAATATGGGAATGTCAAATTTTACTTCCCTTCAAGGTTTTCTCGATGCCAGAGTGGCTATCAGATGAAGATGTGTTGCCTCTCTAAAAAATTTGGTGCAATTTCCAACGGCCAAATCGTCGCTATTTCGACACAGTCATCGCAAGAGCGACAGCTCGAGGCCGGGAAAAACGTGGTTTGTCGTGCGGTCACAATTCCGACACATTTACAAAGTGTCGCACTACTGACACTTCTCCGTTGCTTCCAAACACACATCGCTCTTCCGACGTTTCCCAAACCGACGTTTGTAAAGTGTCGCCATTCCGACGAAATGTGGTCCAACATTTTTAACGTTGCTCTTCCGACGTTTGTAAAGTCTTTCCATTATGAGGAAATGTCGTCCGACGTTTTCAACGTCACTCTTCCGACGTCTTTATATTGTCACTCTTCCAATGTGTCTAAATTGTCGCATTTCCAACGCCGTACAAAAATGTCAGAAGACTGACATATTGCAAAAGTGTCACAAGACTGAGGCTTTCCAGAAGCATCACAATATTGACGCCAGGAAAAACTGTCGCAATTCCGACGAAATGTGGTCCGAAATTTTGAATGTCACCCTTCCAACCTCTTTTGTCTGTCACTCTTTTGACGTTTCTAGAACTGTCACAATATCGACGAACGTCACAAGACCGATGAAAATGGAAATTGTTCAAAACGTCAGAAGAGCGACGCTTACAAGGTGTCAGTATACCGACGGAGGTTTCAATTTAAAAAAAAAAACTTTAAAACAGGACAGTAAATCTCCAATGTTTTTTATCACAATAAGAAATCAATGATCAGTGATCACGTCAAATTTTCCTCGTAGTGTGATGGGTCTAATAAATTTTATTGTAAAGGTTGTTGGCCAGTGACAACTGGCGCAGAATTGAAGGAAATGCATTAAAGAAAATTAATGAGGCTGCGAACTCTAAGCCAACTGGCAACAACCTTGATAATTTTCCTTACCAACTTCCAACTTGTGACTCGGGCTTCAGACTCCAAAGCTAAGAATTTTCTTTTCATCGTGTTGGAGAAGAGAACTGCAACTTGCAGCAAAAGAGCAATTCCTCATTCTCACTGCTCAGGACTCGTAGTCATTCCTTGCTAAGACGGTATGTGGAAATTTTGATAAGATAACTTTCTTCACCCTTGTTTTTACTAAATTTATTCTTTTGAAAGGGCCTGGTTCCATTTTAGAAATTTTCAACTTTCGACTTCTAGAATTTGTACATATGATTTTTGGACTGAGGTTTTGTTATTAATGAGGAGATAGTGTCTTGGTTCTATCTGTATAAAATAATTGCCTCTTTTTTTTCTTCATGTTCAGGGTTTTTGATTTTATCAAAACCTATCTCTCTTTTAAGCATGCCTGCAAATTAATATATTCCAGGAATGTACACAATTCCAGGCTTCATGTACAACGTATTGTATCAACTATATTTTAACAAGTGAGTTGCATGCCCATATAATGTTACAGATTACAGGGCTTCATTTGGAGAATAAATGATAAGCCTGGCAGCACTAAATCCAAGTAATTCCCCTCATCCCTTAAAAGACACCTCTAAATATAACTAGAAATTTCAAATAGTTAGTAAAGGAAAAGTAAAAAGATATAACAGATACGTGTTGAGCCAAAAACCTGTGCATTCGCAACAAAATTGGGATGGATAAAACTTAAAAACAATTATGGAATTTGACAAAAAATCGTCTTATGCATACAAAATGAAAGAAGCATTGGCATACTACTATGTTTACAAATTTAAGGACAGGAAGAGTGAGTCTCCGGGCAACACAGTTTCATGTGGAGACCCTAAATCCTTGTACCCACAATATCTAGTGACTTAAAAAATGATTGCCAAAACAATGCCTTTGCTATGCATGTAAGAACACCACATGTATAATGAGGGAGATGTAATATTTTCCAAGAAGCAGATTTATACAGAGTGGTCCAAGATTGTGTATTTATGGAAGATGCAACTGATTTTTGCATGAAACATGTATCCAAGATTTCAATGTGGCCTTATTTTAGAGCCCATTGATGATTTACTATGAAACCTAAACTTTCAAAAGAAACACATTGAAATCACAGGATCTCCATCACGAATATCATCAATATTAACTGTCTTTTGGGCACTAGCAGTAGATACCATAAGAGGCCCACATGGATTGTACCACCAATGTTGATTCTCTGGCACAACATTTGCAAAGCCAAAATTTCTCCCCGAGACATCCCTCTCTGCCAAAACTGGAGAGATGGTACTGGACGTTGAAGTGAATGCCTCTGATTCAGTATGGAATGCCATAATTTATTTATTATAAAAGTCCCATGAACATAAAAATGAGTCCAATGTACAACCTGCAGATGCTGCCACAACATATTTACCAAAGCGACCATCTGAACCAGCTGCTCTGATCAACCAAAAATCACCCAACATGTTTGGGGTAAGCCCATATGGAGATTTTTATTCAGCCTTCTCCTGGAGATTGGAAAATAACAATATTGAGTATTACTCATACATCAAATGCCCTTTATGTTAAGGGAAAATTTAAAGAGTGCATAAATATTCTTGAAATCCCAATCATAGTTTCTATAAAATTTCAACAATCTTTGAAATGAACTACATCCTATTTAAACTACATCAAATATTTAGGCAAATCATTTTTTTAAATAGAAATTGGTGAATTTTATTTCAAATATAGAAATTTAAACCATGAGAATAATCTAACCCCTAGGATTTTCTCTATTTCTAATAGAAAATCCAAAAATGTATAAATTATAACACCCATAAACCCCAAAATTAAGTACAATAATTAAAACCTCCACACCTTTGAATTTGCTATATCATGAAAAGAGAAGCATCCATCATCATGGGAAAGAAAAACTAATTCTCCTTCTGATACAAACCAACCTGCAGTAGATGTCTTATGGCTGAGTTGATTCAATTGATCACAGGAAACCTCTTCAGTTTCTTCAATATTGCCAAAATGCACTGGATTTTTTTCCTGATCATCATCAAAGTCCATATTTTCATCACATTGAATTAGTTGGGGTTCATTACGATCAGGTCCAGTGCCTATTGCAGAGCTCCAGACATCCAATCTAATATTGGGACTACCATAACCGTTCCCATTACAGATTGTAAATCCTTCTTCTGGCTTTAATTCGGTAAGTTCAAGAGTACTAGAACTAGATTCAGTTGATTTAGACTTGGTATAGTTGTCCTCTTATTTGTATTCTGATACAACACTATACTTGTGCTTCAACGCAGACAGAAATTCTACAGCAATGGGATCTTCATCTATGGGGCTTAAGGATCTTCCCTCAAAAGCATCCCGAATATCTGATTCATTTTCATTCAACTGATCATGCAAATCCACCCTCGTCTTCAGCGCAGCAAGATGAACTGAAGGCCAGTTTTTCAACAATTTATGGTGGGGGTAAAGCATGTCTTCCAGATCTTGACTATTTAAGTGTTTAATTGGTTTTTTCAAAGACCTGACCATAGAATCAAATGAATCCTGCGAATCCTGCGAAATAATAAACAATAGTAAGGCCATTATTTATTGGTTTGAAATAATAAACAACATGCAACAAACCTACATAATTAGTAAATTATTTAAAGACATTGTTGGCAATATGTTTCCTGTATCCTATTATATGATTGTCCTTGATGGAAAGCTATGTATCTAATGGAGAATCGATATAAATAAGGACAAGTTAATTCATGTGTGAACATATGTATGCACCCTGATGAAGGATAGTTGACATCCGTAAGAAACCCTGTGCTCTGTATGTTGATCGAGGAACTGATGTTAATACGGTTGACAGTGTATCCAAACTGGTAGACAGTGGAGTTATATATATTCATTAAATATATGATGGAAGGGTCTACTCTATTAGTAACGAGCTGACTGGCTTTCATGGAGAAAGGAACGAGGAGCAAGAGCAAACAAGTTATAACGTAAAAGAACTAAAACAGAGTATTTGGCATTAAATTTTTGGTGAAACACAGACTAACCCTTTGGAATCATGAACGGAACCTAGAAGGAAAGAGGTGGAACATAACAAACAAAAGCATGACGGAACCCTGCGTGGAAGAATGGAACTGTGACTGAGAAAATAGTAAAGGTGGTTTGTGGTTTCTATCGCACCACCTTCGATGGGAAAGCAGTTTTCAAGAGGTTTGGCAGTGATTCCATAGAACGCACGACACACGTCCTTGTACGACCCCATAAACCCGCTTTTCACTGCGCGCCATCGTGCATTATTGCTCGACCCAGGATGCTCAGCGATATTGATAAGCACCGTTGATCTGGGAAGGGGTCATCGGACGATGTTCATTTGCTATAAATGCGCGAAAGTTACCCAAGGTACGGTGCACCATCGCATGTTATCATCCGTGCATCATCAACAAACGATATCTGTCGGATCATCTGATGCCGAGCGATGTGTTCTCCGCCGTCAGATGGAAACGATCGTAAGCGATGGGCCCCAGTTTTTTAAATTATATTGATTGGGCTGTCGATTATGTATGTGGGGCCGGAACCAAAGGTCTATTTAAAATCCCTTTGATAAAAGTGCTGGTTATTACTATAAAGTTCTATTATATATTTAATTTCCAAAGGTTGTGAATAATATTTATTTATCAAATTCCACGAATTTGATAAATAAAAGAAAGGAAACCATCAGCGGCACGCTATTGGTACTTTACCTTGGCTATAGTATTATTTGGCGGAGATAGAGATTACCTTTGGGACAATTCGAGCATGGAAAAACAAAGATCGAGATTTCAATTTGGATTGGTTCGAATTTTAATAATACCATTAGCAATTGAATGGTTTTTACCCATGGTTTCAATAAAGGCGAAAACTATATAAGGTGATGAGAATCATAGTATGAGGTGTGCATGCAGAGGCATTGTAAATAAAAATATCTTTATGAGATCTGCATGATCGAACTCTGTTGTCTGATAACGCTGAATCCATGATGCAACTATGGAGTTGATCGAGGAAATGAAAAAGCTCTAGGAAGATCAGCAAAGAAATAATAAAGATCTGATGCAAGTCTGATGAAGAAATTGAAGAAATTCGGTGGATCTGAGGGTTGAAGTCTTCTGTATAGAAGTGGAAGCTTTCTGCCAATTCAATCTGGTGTTAAATCAGGGGGTCGAAGCTCCTTTCCAGGAGAGGCTGGAGAACGAGAGAAGGTTGAAGCCTTCTACAGGTTGGTGCCTGCGTGCTCGTGTGAGTCTGCGCCAGCACAAAATTGTAAGATGTTTTCTTTATAATAAATATTGAAGACTGAGATGACAGTAGCGGTGGTTTTCTCCCAAATTGGGTTTCCACCTTAAATAATGGTGTTCATATGTGTTCCTTTTGTGTAATGGCTTATTATTTTATTTCTTTTCACATGTTTACTAAAAGAATGATGCAATAATCCAAGTAAAGAATTAACAACATAATAAGATCTCTGGTGAAAAGTTTTCAGTCAGCCCTAAATACTGATTCACCCCCCCTCTCAGTATTTTTCCCAACAGACAATAATTCCTACATATTAAAATATAAAGTTATAACATACCAACTCATACTCGAACATAACATCTGTATCAATATTCTTCTTCTGTATCTTCTTGATCTTCATCCAACTGATCGACATCTATACCAACATCTGATTCAGAAATGGTGTTGAAATGATCGACCATGTCATCATCATCATCAATTATGTCATTTTCAATAATATCCTCATCGACATCATCATCAATAATTGTTGCCTCATCTCCTATGCCTGGTTCATCTTCTAAGATATCTTCTTTGTTTGTCAATGCATCTTCCTGCTCATCTGCCACTGCATCATCTTCTTCTTGATCAATATCATCTTCTTCCTCTACAGTATACTCTACTGGCCTTCCTCTTGGATCATATCTAATAGCAAATGACCATTCCTTCTCACCTGGAACCTCTGAGTAAAAGACTTGTTCGCATTGGCTTGGAAAACCATAACGATCTTTTCCTGCTTCAAACTGCGATGTTTTAACCATTGGAAATCCATTTTCATGTTGAATAAGTGTTCTATCATCATCACGTACATTCATTCGTATCCTATACCATTCGATGTTGAACAAAACTATTTTGAAGGAATTAAAGTCACACTCAACTATATCATCTAAGAACCCATAATATCTATTTTCAGATTCTCTAGGATGTCTGTCACTCCTGGAGGAAACATTAGTGACCTAGAATACTGCAGTTATCCCACTATCAGAAGTTTTCATGTTATCATCCAACTGTTTAACGCGAAATTGATGACCATTTCACCATATAGCCTTGTGGTGTTTCAACTGCAATATGCCAAACATGAAAAAGATGCATTCTCAATTAATAATTAAACATATAATTTACACAGCATGAAAATTAATTGAAAAATCAAACTTCTTGTCACATTATAAATATAGTATAAAATAATTAATGAATAAAATAGGTGAATTAATTGCTTACCTTTCTATCTTTCAAACCATATGCTAAATCGATTTCCCTATTCGTAACGTTCCCATCTCCACTACGATACGCTTCTCTAATCAATTCAGACAGTAGTTTCCATGATAACCTACCCTCGTTACGTGCTTTACATGTTTCAATCCATTCACTCATCCACTCAAGATTGTTTGCAATGTATAAAAGTAGTGCCTCAAAATCTTGAGCACCTGAATAAAAAAACAATAATTCACCAATATTAATAAATATTACTTATAACCATGGTAAATTATATTAATTAATAAACTATGAAAGAATAAGACCTAAATGAATATAATGATCATACACATGATGTAAAAAAATGAAACATTATATGTATTATACATAATAAATCTTTTACCTCTCACTTTCTTCATTCTACCTTTTCCCAACTGGTGCTCCTCTTCAAATTTTTTGATGGAGTTCACATCCCAAATGCAATCCACCGCCTTCATGACTAGCACAACTAATTTAGGAGGATAATGAATAATATACACCATGGATTGATATACCACATATCCCTCCACCATAGAACCCTCAGGTCGTGCTCTTTGTTTAACCAAAGCCTTCAAGGATTTCAGGTGCCTCTCGACCATCCACATTGACCTTGTGTGTACTGGTCCACACATTTCAATCTCCTCAAATTGGTGTAACAAGTAGTGTTCTTGTGCATTGAAAAATGTTGGAGGTAGATACTTTTTCATTTCACACATTAGCCGAGGAATTTCTCTCTTCCAATACTTTATTTCATCTTGATGGATTTCTTTCAATGAAAACCATCTGCAAATCATTACGCAAGGTTATTTCAATGAAACATAATATATATTTCATTACAAGTAATTTAATACATCATTTCATCAAGTACAAAAATAAATTGTAGCAATTAGATTTTGTGTATAAATCAAAACTACTTACCTCATGTATTTACTAAGACAATATATAACTTGTTTGACGTTGTTTTCAAAGTCGTTTGGGAGAGATACAGGTAGAACATACTATAACAATAAAAAATGAATCTTTATTGGTTTCCAAATTAAACAGAAAAAAGGAAAATTTAAAATATGTATTCAAGCAATAACAAACAAAAACATATACCCAAAAAATTACCTTAACAAAGGTATACCAATCATGTGTTTTCACCCCATTGAAGTCACCTTTCTTCATTAAGATATTATTTATGTTTCAAGCAAAACCTGTTGGAAATTTAATTCTTCTAACGACTTCTTTTACATCATTGCTTTGTTGTTCTGTTAATAACCATGGAATATCATTATAATTTCGACCTCCATTGTTATTTGATCCATCGATCACACTTTTCATTGCATGATTTGATTTCTCAATGTCAGCACAAATTTTGTCAATTTTATCTCTATCATGTGCACCATCTATGGTTCGCCATAAAATTTCTGTCACATTCTTCCCGAAATGCATTGTATCAAACAAATGAGCTATTTTTAGGTCCTCATAGTAGGGCAACCTCGTGAATTGAGAAGGATAACATTTCATTCTAGGTGGAAGTACAATATTAGTACCTTCACGGTGACGATGACCTTGATATCAAAGAATAAAATAAATCAGAACAGTATTAATTATAAAATACAATAAAATAAATTCATTAGTTAAAACAAAAATTCCAAACATTACATAAAAAAATAATATATATATATACACACACAAATTACGTACCAACTGCTCGACGATTATTAATTTTGTTATATTCCAACATCCACAACTGAGGTGTCATTCTTCGTGGTTTTAATCTAGTTTCTTCTTTATCATTGAAAAGATGTTTTTCAGTAGTACGATACTTATGGTTCCTAGGGAGGAAGTGCCTAAACTCATGAAACACCATCTTTTTTAAGTCTGGTGAATGACGATACTTCATCTTAGGGCCACAAACTAGACATGCAAATCTACCCTTTGTTTGAAGACCTGCAATAGATGGATCAATAACAATTAATATACTATGAGATCATTTTTAAAACATGCAATATGGTATATCTAATTTAGATAATTATATATCATATTAAAGTGCAATGAAATATTACATACCAAAAACATGTGTTAGTCCTGGGGCATCATGAATTGTCCATACAAGCATTCCATGACATTGAAATCTCTTCTGCTTGATTGGTTTAGTGATGTCATACATAGTGATGCCATGCCATAACTGTATTAGCTCATCGATAAAAGGCTCAATATATACATTCATATCTTTGAACTGGTACTTACCTAATTGTTCAAAATTACGGTACATAATAATTACTCCCATGATATATGTATATATAAGTAAGTAAATAAATAAAATATATATTTATTCAAACAACGAGAGAAATGAAAATGTTACATTCAAAGAAATAATGTATCAAATACTTGGAATAATCATAGTCAACATTATGTGCTCCCTCTTTATTGACATCCAAGGAGGAATGTTATTGTTGATAACGAAAATAGGCCACACTGAGTAAGTAGATATAAGCTCTCCGAATGGATTAACACCATCAGCTGCCAATGAAAGCCTAACATTACGAGGTTCATTTTTAAAATCTACATATTTTTCCTCTATTTCTCTAAATGCAGAACCATTTGTAGGCATTCGAAGAACACCATCTCCACTTATATTCTTTGCATGGTATTCCATTAACTGTGCTATGCTCTTACACCTGAAAATTCGCTGCAAATGTGGAATTATGGGAATATGACGAAGAACCTTTTGAGGCACCTTTTTGGTTAGTTGATCTGTTCGATATCTACTGGTACCACATTTCGGACATTTTGTTTTCAACGCATGTTCTCCATAATATATAATATGATCTTTAGGACATACATATATAGTGTTATATTCCATTCCAAAGTGTTTCATAATAGCACGTAGATCTCGATATGTTCGAGGTAAAGTATTTGGCGATGGTAACAAATATTCACCCAACAATCTACAACAGAAACAAAAAGTAGTGTCTTGTAAAGATTATTAATCACACACATATATATATATATATATATATATATATATATATATATATATAATAGTTATTAAAACCGGAGCCGGTGACCGGATCGGTGGAGCTAATGAACCGGGTTTCGAACCGGAACCGATCTAACCGGTAGCGATCAGATCTCAATGAACCGGTTTTAAAAAAAATACATTAAATAATTATTTTTTAATAAAATGAAAAATAAATAAATAAATAAATAAAAACTATTTTTAAGATTTGCAACCATGATTCCAAGCCAATAGAGACAAAATATGAAAAGTTTGCTCATTTATATACCATGCAAAGGTGAATATATCAAAATGGCAGCAAATGCAATACATATCATCGAAAAATACATAAGAAAACTTGTTGAAGTAATGTATCAGGTTTCTCTTATATTATTCACCGTGTTTTATTGCTGAGTTAATATTATAATATACAATCTGTCCCTGCTCAGATCTGTTGTCAATTCATTGTATCAGCCTTAAAGACAATTCTGGGTTTAGTATATATATATATCAGACCAGCATTTTGAAGATCTTGTATTCTTCATTATCTATGTTTTCTTGCCAATAAATTTCTAGAAAAACATCTACAACACTTAGAGGTATTGAATTGGTTTATGAAACCCACTATTAGTGCTATTTGTAACAAGTTGAGTGAGCATTACAACTTCAGTAGTCTGCTCACAATGTGTTTGACAAAATTTATCACTGAAAATTCATTAAAACCCAGAAAACTCAGTAGCCAGTTTAGTGCATTTCCAAGCGGGAATTTTCTAGTGGTCAATTTATTATTGTCAGTCACATTTTCATTAGGTTGTATGTTGTTGTCCCTTGAGTGGTGTCAGACCATTTTCATTAGTCTTGATGCCATGATCAAATTGCTTGTATGTTGTGTGAAAGGTTTTGTATTTATGCTGCTACTATGTGTGAGCAGAGAGAGAGGGTCTGACAATTCCTAGCTGAGTGTGAAATAAGGTTGCTGCTGATTGTTTTTAGAACAGAAATTTTCATCAAGTACACTTGATGAGTTGCATGCTACCATGGATTTTATGCTAGCCAGGCTTTTATTTATCAGTCATCATGTGTATTTTTGCTACTATAAGGTGTTGAGTATGAGTTATTAGACAAGTTTGTTGCTATTATAATAGAGGAATTTTCAGCTCATGGGGGAGACACTGAGGAATTTGCAACTCATGGAGGAGCACCTAACCGGCCGGTTAAGTACGGAACTGGCCGGTTTATGCATAAACCAGCCGGTTCCTTACTTAAACGGCCGGTTATGTCCGGTTAACCAGCCAAAACAGGTGAGAATAGGCTATTGACCGGGTTGCAAGGCCAGTTCCAACCGGCAGCCGTCCTGACCGACTGGTTTTGATAACTATGATATATATATATATATATATATATATATATATATATATATATATATATATATATATATATATATATATATATATACTATTGACCGGCCGCAAGGCCGATTCCAATCCGCATTCGTCCCCGACTCTACGCTTTTGATAACTAAGATATATATATATATATATATATATATATATATATATATATATATATATATATATATAAGTTATTATTTTACACATTTATTACAACTAAAAAAAGGGAAAATAATCGACATTTACATATATGTGATCATATATACATATTTCATACCTTAGGAGTTGTGTCATACATCTGTTCGACAAATTATTCATAACCTTTAAGTTCACCAGCAACAATGTAGCAAAGAGAAGAGTTGTATTTGAGTGTTCAAAAATTCGTTCACTTGACCTTTCAATCAGAGGTACATCATAAATACCGTCACTACTATCTCCACCATCATCATCTAACTCACCATACAAGTCTTGGAGCATTTGATTTGTCCCATCATTAATGTGAACTGTCTCATTACTGTCATCATGATCTACCTCCATGGGACCATTAAAATTACCTTCATCATTCGCTTCATGTTCTTCACCTTGTACAACATCATTTCCAATACTAATATTTGTTGCAATATTCTCTTGTACTGGTGCAACATCATCTAATCTACTACTATTTAGCTGTGGAAGCTGGTTGATCATCTGCAAAAAGTTGGGGGGAAACTGTGCCTTTATGAAAATTACAAACATTAATAATTAAACATTAGTGCGCATATAAAAAATATTAAAATAATATAAAATTTTACGATATAATCAAAATTAAGATAGATAATTAATTACCACTGGAAAATAGTCATTCGATCCACCATAAATGTGCCCATATTTACTACAATGCACTGTTGCTGTTTCTATTAAAACTCTAACATTATTTCTCGTACAACATTTTTTACAAGGGCAATAAACTCTGCCATCACCCCTTTCACCCTTTTGAATTTTTTTTCTAGCTCCAATGTTTTCTTCCATTGATGCAAATTATCCTATAAAAAAAACAATAAATCTCTCTCAATGGTGTAGAAAACCCAAAACTTGTTGAACACAATGGGAGCTCAATATATAAGCAGAATGAAAATAAAAGTGGGCATTTTACAAATTGTGAGCTTTTTACAAAATGTGGGCTTTTTACAAAATTGTGGGCTTTTTACAAATTGTGGGCTTTTTTTATTCTTAATGCATTTTCTGTAGAATACTAAACAGATTTGTCCAAAATTTCAGATGCAAACTATAGTCTCTACTACGTTTGGAAAATTGGAGGTTTATAAAAGATAAACTGCGAACAGAATTGTACCACTATGATAAGAAGATGTCAGAAGCATTCCTTCTTCTTCACAAACGTGGAAATACCTTAAGAATGCTTATGGTTGATATAAATACTAGAGCATGGCAGTTAAATGTAGTAGTTATGCTAAAATACTGAATAACGGCTTGAGAGTGCTCTTCAGATACTGTACGAATGCACCAAATTAAGGATGTACCATTACTAAAGATAAATGGCCAAAAATAGTCAATTTTGATATCGTGAAGTTATATCTTTCTCGGTAGCAAACTGGGTATAGGATGGAAAATATGAGAGAACTAAGTTCCAAGGACTAAAAACCAAGGCCAACATAGTTCTGCCTTGAATCAAAGACAAAACAAAGCTGCCCAAAAAAGTGTTTGAGAGCACCCATTGAAGCTCCTATATATAGCAGAGTCAACATTTTCATATTGAACAAGTTTGTATAGTCAAAGCCATAGCAAGATCAGATAGCCACAATCCTAAATGAGAACCAGAGCCAAAGCTAAGACAGATCCATGTTTAGCAAAATAAGACAGCCATAGCAAAGGATTTGACCACATAACTAGATCATGAGAGATAGCAAGATTCTTGATTCCACTGTGGAAATGTAGAAACTATACAAGGGATTTTCTTCCGAAAGATTTCATTGTCACAGTAATTGCTATGGTGTTGTAAGCGCTCATTAGTAGAATCTTAAAGCCATTCTGGAATTCTTTTAACCTGGAGAGGGTTATCTGTGGTTATAAATCCCCATGTTCAAATTCCATTGTCGATTGGTTGTGTTTGATATTATGTTTTTACTGTCCGTAGTTGAATTTTCGCACAAAAAATTATCAGTCTAAAGTGGAGCAATTTTGCGATGTTTCTTTTGCTTCGTATTGTGATGTATTTCGCTTAGAACTCTACTCATTGTAACAGAGGTCTTGGGCATAGAATAGGGGACTTGGGTTTTTCAGAATCAAACTTTAGGTTAAGATGCTCATCTGAAGAATGGCACAGTGAGCCTTAGCATGGAGTTGGGAGTACCAATTTGAAGTGCAGGTAGGGCATTGTACAATAGACCAGTTAGATTTCTGGACCCTAATACAAAAGTTTCTTCTTCTTTCAAAACGTGTTTCTCCTTTTCCGTAACCAATGTGGGTCCTATTCTTGTTTCAATTGGGGATGGGTGAGCATTTGTTTTTGCTCCAGATGATCACACTCTGGGGAGCCCTGGAGGCCATTTTGGGGTGATGAGTCCAATAGGTCTCAATGAACTGTTGCCCTCGCTGGGGAATACTATTGCAGTGGAATTTGATACTATTTTGGATGTTGAATTCCATGATCCTAATGGAAACCAGTACCTTCAGCTCCAGTACCAGTTCACAAAAGAGGGTGCCATAGTCATTCATGCATGCAGAGAGGGTGAATTGCAGGCATTGCAACAGGAGGTGTTGTTGTTGTTACATTGGCCACTAGATTGTTTGTTTGGTTCTGTTACAATCACAAAGTATTGAAAAGGACAGACAAATTTAGTTCAGATATTGTGAAATTGCCTCGGAAATTCACCTACAAAGAACTCAGGAATGCTACGAAAGATTTTTTTTGAATGTGATTGATAATTGATAATTGCAAGCAAGGGTAATCCCCTTGTGAAACCCAAATTTCTGAGCATTTTCTAAAACCTGGTGACGGAGTCATTGTAATGAACAAGCGCCTAGGTCCATATTACGTCCAAATCTACCAAGCACCAAGATCTATAAAAAAGAATCCACAGTATCTGCGAACTAAGAAGAAGAGGTAGAAAATGTATTATGCTTACCTGTTCGAATAGTGGTTGGGGTTTACCATGGAAAAAATTTGACAGAGCCCATGTACCATTTCGTATCATTGAAATTCTGGCAGTATCATTCAACTGGGAAAGCACCTGCCTCGGAGCTCCATGACTAAGGGCAAGATCCCTAAATGATGTAGAGTCTCCAAAAATATTTCCCAAAGCCCAAACAACCTTACACGAACACCAGTTGAACTCAAAGTTGGGTAGTAGTTTTTTAAATCAAATTCCAAAATTACAGACGTATAAAGATAGTTGGGAAGAATAATTTTATGCCTCTAAAATTAACGTGCTACCTGTTCTTGAACATTATCATTCCTAGAGGCAAGAAGTTCCACAAATATAGGTAGTGCCCTGTAATCAATCACAACCTTTGTATTCTCAGAGGCTCCAAAAAAACCCAAATAGGGTCAACCCTACTATAGGAGCAAGGGCCTGCAGTAAGAACTTACCATTTTGCAAGAACTGAGGGCGAATGCTGTTCTGCAAGAGCTAAGGGCGAATGCTGAGAGAGAATGCTGTTTTGCAAGAGCTGAGGGCGAATGCTGAGGGCGAATGCTGTTCTGCAAGAGCTAAGGTCGAATGCGCGCGTGATATCAGATGTTAATGTAGTTTTTAAAAAAATCATTTTTATGTAGCGCACATTTGAATTTTTCATTTCTAATACAAGTGACAAACAAATTTCTACAAGAGGTTGAAATTTTTACTAGATAGCCATGCAAGACTAATTAAAATGGCTTAAAATGCAAGTGGAAATTCAAAATAAATGTAATTGAGGGTTCTCTCCACTAAATTTTTGCAAAAGTGCTTACATTATTTAAGTTATCTAGGATATTTTTTTGTATTACACAATCAAAATTAAATAATGAAATAGTTGGGTAGTCTTATTGTTTCAAATTAGGACAAAATTTTCAAATGGTGATGAAGTTTCATGTGATGATTAACTGACAATATTCTCCTTTCCTATCCTTGAAAAACTATACAAGCTTCCCTGTTGCCACATGAAACCATAACTCATGTAGCAGCATAGGACCGGTCCTCCATTTTTCCCGTCATAAGGCATTTTGCACATATTTGACGACTAGAATTTGCGGATTCTTGTTTTCCATGAGGTGCTAGCAAGGATAGAAGACTTAATTTTGATGTTTGAAGTTTTTTCAAAAAATTTCTTATGCCCTTTAATTTCCACTTACCAATAATTTTACAACACTAGTCCTCTTCGTAATTGCAAGGTTTTACTCAAAAAGTAAGGAAAGTTACTTTTTTGGCTCACTCAATGATCCAAGTGGATACTGGTGGCCACCTGCCTATTCCACTTGGGGCCCCACCATTGTCTCTTTCAGTTTTTCAGTTTCGGCACAACTTACTATTTTTAGCAGTTTTTCGGGTCCTGAACTTCTGGAGCCGTTTTGAGGCCCTAAATGACGTTTTTTGGGCATCGCGCCTCTAGAGAATATCATTATGTATCATTCTGTTCCGGAATTATATTTGTGATGAAATTTGTATTCCTCATATAGATCTTTCTAATGATGTATCATGTGCGTCAAATAGAGATAGTATGCCAAAGTTATGTCCCTGGGAAGTTGAAACACCAATTTACCCAAACGGAGCGCATAGTTTTGCCACTTCATCTCCTACGGTTTGGTTTTTGGATGTTTAGGGTTCTCCATTGTTTCTCAATAATAAATAGGCCCTCGAGCCTCATTGTAACTCAGTTGAGAGGCCTGTAGCCACCTCATCTCTCCTCAGAGATAGCTACCAGCACCCTAGCTAGTTTTATTTCCATTTTGTCTATAAGAAATTTCAGTTCTTTGATATTAATAAAATGAAGTGTTATTTCCACTGCATCTCTATATTTATGGTTATGTGTTTATTCTGTTGCATTCCTGCATAAATCTGGATCAGTGGTATCAGAGCGGCCTGCTTTTTCTCGATCCTTCTTTGTATGTCCCCAACGAGGTCGGGGTATAAGGAGTTAGGGCTCAATCTGGTGGAACCTTTGCAAGATCATCCTCGCAAACCCTGACGGACGCCCATGGGGGATGAAAAGAAAGATGAGGGAGCAAGAGATCCTATCAAACTATTGCTCAAGGAGGCCCTTGAAAAACAAAGGAACGCGATGATGGACAACTTTGCCCAGATCCTTCAACGGCTGCCCACCAGTGGCGCATCTACATCCAGCAGCCACTCTGGAGGTGTGACTCCTTTTAAGGTACAAGTAAATTTTGAAATTCCCATATATGAGGGTCAAATAGATGTAGATGTCGTAGATGTATGGTTGAATCTATTAGAAGGATATTTCTCGGTTCATGACTTTTCCGATAGGGAGAAGATTTTTTTTGCACTCCTCAAAGTTGCCCCCCATGTCAAGGACTGGTGGGAAAGCCACTGTGAGAAAAATGACGAGACAAAACCCTCTTTGTTCTCGGTCGTACCCACTTGGAATTCTTTCCGAGGCACTGTCAAGGAACAATACTATCCCGTGGGGAGCTATGAGGACAAGTACATACAATGGACCACGCTACGGCAACAAAGGGATCAAGATGTGCATGAGCTGACGAATATATTCCATACCCTGCGCACCAAGTTGAGTATCAAAGATTCAGAGAAACATCTGGTGCTAAAGTATCACAGTTGTCTACATAGATACATTCAGGAGGTAATGGAGTTCCTCTACATCTCCTCGCTTGGTACGACATACCGGTATGCTGTCAAGATTGAGAAGAAATTCAAACAGAAGAAGCGAGACTTTGGATCTGCGAATCAAAAGCAAGTGAAAGGTGCTCCCAAACCACAGAAAAAAGGACAAATCCAAGGCACAGTGACTCAAGACAACCTGTCGAAGCCACAAGAAAAGAAAAACACTGTAAAGCCAAAGAAGGACATGGGAAAGTGGTGTGAGTTCCATAAGAGCTCCACTCGCAACACAAGTGAGTGTCGGGCCAGGAAGTCGCTAGTGGCCGAGATGCGGGCTTCTGAGTCAGATGCATGGTCTAACTCTGAATTAGAACCTAAAAAGGGGAATGATAAAGGGAAACAGATTATTGATGCAAAGCCCAATTCCACTGTTGCCACTACAAAGATCCAGAAGGAGGAACATCTCTTCCACTCCCAGATGTGGGTAAAGGGCTCCCCGGTATAGTTCATTGTTTACAATGGGAGCCAAAAGAACCTCATTTCGGTAGATGTTGTGAAGCGGTTGGGCTTGCCGACCATAGCTCAGCCACATCCATACAAGATCTCTGCATCAGCCAACAGTGCTGCCTTTCCTATAGCATCAAGCCCTTCATGGATGAGGTATTATGCAACGTTGTTCCTATTGATGTTTCTGATGTATTATTTGGACAACCATACTTGTGGAAGCGCCATGTGGTGTATGAGTCTCGGCCTTGTGCTGTTATTGTTACTTTGGGAAATAAGTTGTATAGGATACCAGAGGTACCACCTCCTGCTACTATCTCTTTGGTTATTGCAAAACAATGCAGTAAGCTCATTTCCCAAACCAGGAAATTCATTTTCCTGATTATCCGCCCCCAGGGCAAGAAGAAGACTATGGCCACGACCTCCAGAAAAGGCTCCTCTGCACGACAACAACAAATGGATAAGGCTATGGAGGAGTACGGGGACATTTTCACCTCACCCACAGGGGTTCCTCTACACTGTCAAGTCAAGCACCCGATTGATCTGACCCCAGGTGCGTCGCTACCCAATGGATCAATCTATCGGTGCTCTGTTCTGGATAACAATGAAATCAAGAGGCAGATTCAGGAGCTACTGCAGAAGGGTCACAGCCGACCAAGTTCATCGCCCTGTGGGAGCCCGATAATTTATTATTGTGAAATCATAGTTCTAAATTATCTCTTATTCTGTGAGCATGTAATCTATTAATTGTAAGTAGATTCATTATAAAAATTCAAACTGATTTTAGCATGAATGATGACAATTTATATATTAATTGG
Source organism: Pinus albicaulis (assembly GCA_034641835.2). NCBI lineage: Eukaryota > Viridiplantae > Streptophyta > Pinopsida > Pinales > Pinaceae > Pinus > Pinus albicaulis. The sequence continues at coordinate 1,139,315,662 of CM076574.1, forward strand.
TTTTTAAGAGTATTTGTATTATGTAGGAGCACTGGAAAGATAAATCCGGACTTCATTTTCTGTTTTCCTTATTTTATTGGGCTGAAATGGAGAAAATTGAATATGAGTAGTGAGTTAATTGTAAGATCAATGGGCCAAGGCCATACATCAACATTGACCACAGCGGGGAAGTATAAAAGCATGGATATTCATGCAAGTATAGTTATTAATGTAAGATCAAAGTTAACTCTTAGCTTCACTAAAGAAATAGAGGGCAAAGATCTAGCATCAACTGAAATTCACGTGAAAAAGTAGATGAAAAATGTACAATCATCCAATGGAGAGGTAATTTATAATTATCCAGTAAGACTCTTGGCTATGCCTTGAGACTAAACTAATTCTCAATATTTTTGAATAATCATCCATTGGAATTTAGTAGGAAAACCATAGTAAATCATTGTCCAATGGCCATGCAAAAATATAAAAAAATTAATATTTGTTGGTTGTTTTTGAATAGGTGGACCATGATGGGACCACTGAGAAGGTGGGGGTGTTTTTCTAATCATGGAAGTGAGGTTTAGTAGATTGATAGTCAAGTTACCTTTCCCTATAAATTTTCTCGATCAAGTTATTCATTCATTGAACTTTGATTCATTCCCACTGTTTTGATACACAATCCAATCCAGTTGAGTCTTGAGTCTTCATTGAGAATGGCATTCATAGGTTGTCAAGAAAGAGGTTATCATGCACATGCACTCTTCTTTTCTTGGTATCTTTGTAACTATGTTCAGCCCAAGTTCTATATTTTTAAATTATCATAATAGTTCGTGATTATTAATCTTTTATTTTGTCTTTTAAGAATTTTAATTTAATTATTATTAACCATTAAATTTAAAAAAAAAAATATATATATATATATATATATATATATATATATATATATATATATATATATATATATATATATATATATATATATATATATAGTTATTAAACTTTCAATGGTACATCAACTTTCATACATGAGAACCCGGATGTGGGTGAATTTGGTAGTGTTTAACGTGATGGGATGGGGGTGTGGCATAAGGGGAAGCCACTTGCCCACCCGCAAGAGTGTTGTCATTTAGTTCTTAATGTCGTCTGATCGGTGTTTAATGCCATTTAATCCTCATGCTCGAATAAACCATAGTCCCGCTCCTCGATACACATTCGCATGCCGCGACATGGCTCAGCCTCCAGTTCATACTTATGGTGGTTTATTGCAGCCGATTCACAGTTACACGGTAGACTGGGATGTTATTATGGAGCATCCCTCTGGTCTGAATAGAATTCCCCCGCCTGTGAATCTGTGGTGCGCTCTAGGAGCAGGGCTTTCTAATGTTCGCACTGTAACTAGTAAGAGGAGCTGTCTCAATTGTTGTTTGGATTTTGGAGAAAATATCCACTTCTCCCACACTGGTTCTTGCAAGCTTGCTTCTCTCACCCTGTTGCCCCTCTCGCCTCAGTCTTCTGTCCATCTTTTGCCTCCCTTCCCTGCTGTCTCGAGTGCGACTATGCCACACCTCAGGAAGAGAATTCGCTGCCGAAGAGGCTCAACGAGGCGCCAAATTCAACGCTCTCCCTCCACCTCTAGCAACTCCTATACGTCTATCTCGCACTCTAACAGTCAACGTAGAGGGCACCTTCTCCACTCGGGTCGTCGCTTTGCTTCCCCCACTCCTTCCGCTCCTCCTGCTCAAACCCACATCGCACATTTTTCCTTTAAGAACATTCTCAATCAACCCAGGGTAACTACTTCAATTACGGTCGTCTTTCGTGAAGAGCCTCAGGAAATTTTTCCCAGTTCTCACTTGGTGGAATGCAGCCTCTCGGCAGCTCAAGAGTCGGTGCAGTTTGTTGGGCTGAAGCACACTGATAGTGCAAACGTGCAGGGTCAGATGGGCAAGGCCACGCAAGACCTTGCGAACAAGGAAGCAATGGGTCAACCTACTGAGAGGCAGGACACAGTTCAAGCGAGCGAGGTGCAAATTACTCCTCCTCCTCCCGGGAAGGTGATCCATTCTATTACTGACCTGTATAATGCTGGCGGGGAACCAGATGAACTCTGGTGCAGAGTTGTCTACGAACCTCCTGATGAATAGTTCCTCCTCTTCACTCTGGTTTTTTGCTCTATTTCTGCCCATTCTCACGGGCCTGTTCATGTGTTTCCTACTGTCTCTGAAAATGCATCTGTTTTTTTTTCTTCGATATGGCCTCTAGTACTACAATTCTCTGGTTCCCCTATGCGGGATTTTTCAAATGAACTGTTTCAGACTCGTTTCTCTCTTGCAGGGCAGTCTTCAAACTATGGTTTTTTGTTTCAAATTCCACAACACTCGGCAATGATCAGGCTTCGGCCCACTGTACTGTACTCCTTTTTTTAATAGAATTACTTTTACTTAGAAAAAAAAAACTTTCATACATGAGAAAATAGATACTGACAAATGGTACATCATGGCTTGATTAATTTCCCTCAACAATTTCAAATGGTATAACATTTAGTCAACATTGATCATCAATTTCTTCACACTTGGACTAATTTCTCTGGAAGCCTCAGATTTTTTTGGCTTGTTATTCTTATAACTACATAGACATAATTAATAGAGAGATTGAGGACAAAAAAAAATCTAGCGCTTAGTCTCCATTACTCAACATGTTTTGTGAGAAATAATACATAGATTGATTTCTCTGAGTGACTTAGCGTTATTTGGCTCATTTTTTTAATCACAACAACAATAAAAAATGAACTGAGGATTTGTTCTTAGTCCAATTATGCAATTTTTATAAGATAGATTATGCAATATTAATAATAAACATAAATTTATTGCAATTTAGGGAAAGCTCGTTCATGTTTTTTTCTTTATATTGGAAGGTTACTTGATTTTTGAAGTAATTTTTAGTAGATCATGGCATATATTGAGGAAATATTAGTTTGACAAGAATCATTTATTTCTCTTGAAACTTTAGGTATTAAAATTCCATGACGCAGATATATCACACTCCAAAATCCAAAGAAAATGGAAGAGCATTCAATTTTTTTAATCAAACTTTTATTGGTGAAGGGTTAATTTATTACGAGAACATCATTAATGAAGTGAAAAATTTTAAACATAAAGTTTATTGACTAGAAAAACAATGACCAAAATGTCAAAAAAAATTGTGTGACGGGTAAAGAGAAATCCAAATTCCAACCCTGCCTGCCACTTGTTGGTGAGTGGAGGTTATTCACTTTTCATTTACAGCTTACCAGGTTACTCATGTTACCAATATTTTCACATGGCTCAATTTTAGGTGACTACTTATTGTACTTCTTCTTTATAAATAAAAATTGGTAGATAATTGTATATATTATTTGAAATCTATAACAAATCCAGGCAACAAAATTACAACAAATAGAAAATTATGCAAAAAATTCACCAGGGCACTACTAATGTGTGGATACCCTATCATTTCTTAGATCCTCATAACTTACCAACACCCAATATATTGGTATACACGTAATATGGCATTTACCTGAAGCATTTCATATGTATCTAGAAGTAAATAAGTTGTATGACAATTTTTATGGCAGATATAAGATGTGTATTATAGTTTATATTTCAATTTTTCTTAAGTAGCATGCATGTGCGGTCCATATAGTGACTACAATTACCAAATATATTTCAGTGAAGATGTGAAGATGATCTCTCATTAGGTCCTAATTACTTAAATCATCATTAATTATATTTCCAAATGAATAAAATATGTTAACAAATTAGTAAAAACTAGGAAAAAAAATCATGCTTTAAAAAAATATGGCACAATGAGTCACACTCTGAGATTTATTTAATTACTCATCAAGTGTCGCTACAACGTATATATGATCACCATTACCATAGAAATGGGACATGTGACCATCATTTTGGTTTTGCCAATGACATTCCACATCATGAGCATTGTTTAGGGTTGATTGTGTTGATTTTTTTAAACAAATCATTTATACATTTTATGGAAATTATAGACACAATTTATAATCACATTACAAGATCATGATGTATGGATATTCCTTATCATTTATTAGATACTCAAAACTTACCAACACCTAATAGATTGATATACACATCATATAGAATCTACCCCTAGAATGCCACATGTATCCTAAAACAAATTAGTTGTATGGCAATTGTTATGGTGCATATATGATGTGTATTACAGTTTATCTTATAATTTTGTTGAAGTAGCATACAACAATTTACATAGTGATATGATAACCACTCTCTAGAGTATACATCGATTTTGTACACATGGCTTTTCAGTTGATTTTTAAGATATATCATTGGTGATGATCACATGATTATATAATGAACCATTAAGTTGAACTATGAAATTATTCCTCACAACACACAGATATTGATGAATTAATAATTTTTTTAATCTATTTTGAAAAAAAAATAAAAATTATATATAATTATTTCTAAGAAGAACAAGAGAGAGTTACTAACCATATCTTCGTAAAACATATAATAGAGACGTTTGGAGGCAGCCGTGTAGCGACGCTTTGGGGCATAGTGTCACAATTGCGACACTTTTTCTAAGTGTCAGTATTGCGAGACTCTTCTATAAATGTCGGTATAGCGACAGTTTCCCAAGATCAATGGCCCAAAGTGAACCCGATAACTTACCTTTTACCTTTTCGGTAAGCTTTTCTCTTCTGACGTTTTGAACGATTTCCATTTTCGTCGGTCTTGTGACATCTGTCGATATTGCGATAGTTCTAGAAACGTCGGAAGAGCGACAGAAAAAAGAGGTCAGAAGCGTGACGTTCAAAATTTTGGACCACATTTCGTCGGAATTACGACAGTTCTTCCTGGCGTCAATATTGTGACGCTTCTGGAAAGCATCGGTCTTGTGACACTTTGGCAATAGTGTCAAACTTTTACAATTGCGACACTTTTTCTAAGTGTCGGTATTGTGAGACTTTTCTCTAAATGTCGGTATAGCGACAATTTCCCAAGATCAATGGCCCAAAGTGAACCCTATAACTTACCTTTTCCCCGTACCTTCCCTTTTCATCGTGGTTGTTTGCTCGTTGAATCCAAATCCAATGGCGCTAATACGTTTCCGCGCTCATAAATTAATCGTTTGATGTTTTCTCAAAGCCGCGTGAAATGGGTGGTTTTTCCAAACCACCCGTGCTTACGTGTTGCCACCACATTGTATCACGTTCGAAAAGCTAGTTTCCGCTTACCACCATTTACCCTCACGAATACCACTAGGAGTAGTCCCTAAAAATCACCCGTTTAACCCAAGTTTAATGTCATTTAACTATGCTTATACCATCGAAGGATAACATTAAAATTATTATTTTCATTCAAATTTTCAACTTTTTGCTTTAAACCTGTAAAAACATTGCAGAACCGTTTTTCCTCAAAATCATGCCGTTTGAACCCTGAGAAACTTTGTAGAGACATTTTCAACCTACCAGTACCATTTTTCGACGCCCATTGCCCTGAATTTCCATTACAAAGTACTACATTGTCCTCTGCAAAGCCATTTTCAAAAAATTGAAAAGTGAGCTCCTCTGCAATGTCTTCAACTGAATTCTGCTAGTTCGCCAGGTACTTTTATTCGAAGTTTCCCTCTGAGATTTCAAAATTCCTTTCGATTTCAAATAATTACCAAAGCTACTGCAAAAAAGTGTCCATTTTTCAGGGAAAACTCTGTCAAAATTTCCCTGGAATCCCTAATTCCCCTTTCTCGCAGTTTTTTCCATACCCTGGTCCATTTTGCTGTTGAAATCAATTTTAAATACATGTTCTGAGCTTTAAATTCCTTGCATTTCCTAAAAACCCTGCTCAGAAACCCCATTTTCAGTAGAAATTCGCTAAGAAACCCCTGTTTCTCGTAAAGGAACTTAGCAAACCATTTAAGCTTGCTTCGTTCATTATTAAAAATGACCAAGAAACAGGTAACCCCCAAGAATGGAGGCCCAAAATCTCAAAAGAAGTCTTCTGCAAAAATTCCTCAGCTGATGTCCTTCAAAATCGACAAACCAACTCCTGCACTCACGACTGATTCTACAGCAGTGGTCAGACTAGTCCAGCCTCCAGTCATTTCTCCAGAGAATAGCCCTTCAGTTGATCTGGACTGTAGAATACTAGACCCTAATGTAGAATTTAACTCGCTTGATGTCTATAATTGGTGCTATGGCAAATCAGTGGAAAAGGGTGACAAAGATATTCCAATTTGGGAATCCAATCTGCCTAGATATATTGTCCCTCTCACTCATTCTGTTCCTGACTTTATCAGATTATGCGAATCCTATTATATGCCAGAACAAAGATGTATTGTAAACAAAGAAAAAGAAACCCTGTTTTACATCACTGAAGAGTCGATAAATTCCATGCTGCAAATGAATCATGACCCCAATTATGCTTCCCTATCAATAGAAGATTTAACCCAACTATATCTTGACTTGGATTTCAGTGCTAGATTCAAAATATACTAGAATTTTTGTCCAAATCAAGTTGATATTCCTAAGTTAAATCCTCCTTTATCCACCATTGATTTCCCAGATGAAACTAGACAGATTGTCTCAATGCTCTCCTTCATACTAGGATACGCCAGTGATGAATTCACTGATGTGGCTATCCTAGGTTTTTTTTCAACTCTAAGCCTTGGTCAATCACCATCCATTCAGTTCAATTTTGCTAGATTTATTGCTAAAAGTATGCATTATCAGTTATCCAAATTATCAGAAGAAGGAGTTTTCAGATACTCCTCTTCTCTACTCCACCTCTTCCTATATTATCAAACAGATAAGTTTCCAATTGAATGTCAGAAAGTGGATGCAGAAGGAAAAGTTCTATCAGTAGTATTTTGGTCATCTATTCTAAGGAAATGGAACACAGAGTATATTTTTAGAGATTTCAATGACTCATTTATAGCCCATGCTATGTATCTCTTGGAAAAATAGGAGATCCCTAGGATCAATGATGAGACAAGAAGAATTTTGTAGTTATCAGAGAGCTACAAAACTGGAGATTGGTATTTACATAAAAATCATACAGAAATCAGAGTGTATGGCTCATCTCCGGCCCCATATAAGTTACCCAGATTTGTTACTACAAGGATATTTGCTTTAGAATATCTGAGACAACTATTGAATGTAGATGAAATCCACTTCATCTCTTTCAAGAAAAGGACCCAATTTAAGCTGAAAAATCAAATTGGGCCATTCATTGTGAATAATAGAGAAGCTTCCAATGAGATAAATGTCAAACTTAAAGAGTATAAGTTCCGATGTAGTTTTACATGGAAGTATTACCCACAAGGTATTTTGAGTACAATAAGGGTAAAATGTAATTTTCCTGTTTACTTGCATGATCCTAAGCCCCATATTGAAATATATGTAAATAAAATTGAATGGGAGCCAAACACCCTATCTGATGATGATTCACAGGCAGTACAGGTAATACAGGTAGACAGTGGTAAAAGCAAACAGATTGAACAGACATTACAGGTGGCTTCTACAAGCAAAGATACTGATAATGTACATAAAAGAGACAGAGAAGGAGATAGTTTCATAGCTGAGACTATTGAGGACATAAAATTCAGAACTCCTTATAGTAAAAGAAGCAAGTCAACATAAGAAGAAAAGGATAAGGCTGTAAATATTGATATAAATGATGAAGCAACAAGAATAGTCACTCAAACATTAAAAGAGCTTCAAAATGTAAAAATTGGAACACAACAAAAAGATACAGTCATGAAGGAAAACCAGGCTACTGTTGATTTGCCTCCTTCTCAGGAAACTGACAATACAGAGTCAGAGATTCAGATCAGATTCAGACAGATTAAAGAGAAGAATGAAGAGCTCAAGAATCAAGCTCATTCTAGATTTCTTAAGGAAAAGCCTGGAAACAAAGACAGGCTTCTTTCAGCATTTGATTATTCATCCAATAAATTTGTAATGTCATTCTTGAAGCCTACAGTGGCTGAGCCAAAATCAGTGGTAGATTATTCCAAAACAAATCTTGAACTGGATGTAGATGCCATTCATGAATTAGATCAAATTGAATTTCATAGGAGAAATACTGAAATGCTATATTCCAAAATTGTCAGTAAAACTATGAAATCAATTAGGCTTGAGAAAACAGTGCTCAACCTCCAAAATCAAATGAGGTTGGACAAAGTCTCACTGTATGTTGATAATTTAAGAATAAAAGCACTAGAAGATATAGTGATTGAAGCAGGGGGTGACCCAACCAACATTGAAGGGGCAAAAGTCTTAATTAAACAGAAAAATGAGGATATAGCTGCTCTTAGAAAATAGTTGAAGTTGCCTCAGAGTGAAAAATCTCAAGCAAAAGAAATTCTACAACAAAAAATAGAGAATGATGATTTAAAGCAGCTTGTACATCAAATGACAGGTCAGATAAAAATAATGGAAAGTCAAATAGAAGCTCTAATGAAAGAGAATGAAGAACTAAGAAAAGCACAACCAATGGTCATTCCTACAGTGATCCCCACTGTAAACACTACTATACCATCTACTTTGGCAGAACACTTGGCACCGAATGGAGTACTTCCAACTGCAGTGTCAATTACTTCTCTAATCTCTGCCTCTTCTTCTTCATCCTCACAGAGGACCACACCACAAGACCAAGATAAAGAGATTCTTAGTTTGAGAGGCACTATTAAAAATTTGGAAAAATCCAAAAATGATGCCTTGACTACTTTTAGAGGACATGAGCAAAGGGCTGATCGACTACAAGAACAGGTAAAGATACTGCAAGCACAAGTAAATCTTACAGATCAAGTGGCCTTTATAAAAAATAATTTATGGACCAAAATTATTGATGGCATTCATTCTCAATGGCCTTCAATTCGGATAATTTATGAATAGAGGGAGTTACTTCAAGTTGATAGTGCAGAGATTGACAAGACTAAGAGGGAAATTGACAAAAAACCAGCCCAAGCAATCCAACTCATATCTTTTTTAAACAGTAAAACTAGGGAAGAGTTGGAAGAATTGAAAATTGTTGATAGAACAGAAACCATTCTTCAAATCAAAAAGGTCCTGAACAAAAGAAACATAATGAGTAATCTAGAGGACTGGTGGAAAGACATGAATTTATCCATCTCAAGATTTTTAGCGAAATACAAAACATTTTCAAAAGCAGGTTTGCCTGATATTCACGCATTGAATGACAAGTTAATGCCTCAGAAAGATTATGATCTAAAAATCAGAAATCATGCAAAAGAGCAAGCCAGACTACAACTTCCTCAAGGATCACCAACAAGCAGAATACTTCTTCAGTATTTTGAAAATTTGTTCTTTTTAGATAATGAGATCAGGAATATGTTCACTATCAAGCCTAACTTCTCCAAGTATACAGAGGCAGATGAAAGTTACAGAAAATTTAAGAATATGAAGATCCCCTCTGCAGAAAAGTGGCAAGAATTCACAGATCTGGTGTGAATTTAATGGATAAAAAACAGGAAATTCACTTGGAAATTCATTTTTTACTGTTACCTCAAATGGTAAAAATACAGGGTTAAAGTGCACAAAAACAATCAGTTCAAATTATAATAATCAGTTCTATTTTTTCTTGTAAAAAGGTAACAGCTTGCAAACTGTTTTGCAGCTGTCCCTCTTTTTAAGTTTTCTTTCCTATTTTTGATTAAAACATTATCTCAATTCCTGAGATATTTTGTAAATTTTTTTTTGTATAAATACTTCACAATTCGAAGTATTCAGTGTGAATAAAATTTCTCAAGATAGCTTGCAAACTGTTTTGCAGCTGTCCCTCTTTTTAAGTTTTCTTTCCTATTTTTGATTAAAACATTATCTCAATTCCTGAGATATTTTGTAAACATTTTTTTGTATAAATACTTCAAAATTCGAAGTATTCAGTGTGAATAAAATTTCTCAAGACAACTATAGTTCGTGCTCTCTACTTGGAATTTTAATGTTTTCTACTTTGTTCATGCTCTCTACTTGGCCATTGGCCTGTGGGTGATATGGAGTTGTAATCTTGTGCTGAATGTGGTAGTTTTTCAATGTTTCAGCTAATTTATTACCTACAAATTGTGGTCCTCCATCTGTGATTATGTCCCTTGGGATACCATAGCGCACAAATATTTGGAAAAGAAACTGTACTATAGAGTCCTCTGTAGCTTTTGAAACTGCCTCTGCTTCGACCCACTTAGTGACATATTCGGTTGCAACTAGGATGTATGTTTTTTGGTTTGAGGGAGGACTAATAGGGCCAAAAAAATCAAGTGCCCAGCGTTCAAATGGTTCAATCACTAGTTGAGGGTTCAAAGGAATTTCATCAGACTACCCAGGGCGTCCTGCCCTTTGGTAGCTATCACAAGCCTGCACGAATTTTTTGGCATCCTCAAAGATGGTAGGCCAGTAATAGCCTGTTCCTAAAACCTTATGGGCAGTTCTATGGTTCCCAGTCAGATCCCCTTCTTCAATCTTCTTATCTGTAGCTTAAGGATTCTTAAGTGCCCTTTTGCTCAGATTCCATCCACTCCATAAAATCAAGCCTATACATAGCCTTAGAAGGTCACCTATCTTGCCCTTAGCACATTTGCATCTATGAGCCTTATTTCTTAGTTCTGCTTGCCTAGAGAGTTGACTCCATTGCCCAATATTCTGGTAGATACTTCTAGTTTACCTTGAAATCTCTTTATTCCCACCAATATTTTAAAATCAAACCCAAATACACAATCATAGCTAGCCTAATATCTGTTACTAAAACAAAGCTAAATCATATGGAGAGATCCCTCGCTAGAGTTCAAGAAGGCTAGATCTTGAATTCCCAAAGCGGTTCTTGGTTACCCCTGGTGTTCTTAACTAGAAAAATCCCTATCCCACAACATGAGAATTACTAGGGTGATAACAAGCCTTGGGGGTACTATGATCCTTGGAGGAAACTCCCACAACTAGAAGAGTTGACAGAGAAAATTGGACCGAGTACAAAGGTGTGGCAGGTGGGTTTTACCCTATACCAATTGTTATGGTTCATATATGATGTGTATTACAGTTTATCTTATAATTTTGTTGAAGTAGCACACAACAATTTACATAGTGATATGAGAACAACTCTCTAGAGTATACATCGATTTTGTACACATGGCTTTTCAGTTGCTTTTTAAGATATATCATTGGTGGTGATCACGTGATTATATAATGAACCATTAAGTTGAACTATGAAATTATTCCTCACAACACACACACACACACACACACACACACATATTGATGAATTAATAATTATTCTCATATAATTTTTCTAATTTATTTTGAAAAAAAAAATTATATATAATTATTTCTAAGAAGAACAAGAGAGAATTCCTTACCATATCTTCGTAAAACATATAATAGCAAGAAAATTAATCTATTGAAATTTCATTTCCAAACATATTCATAGAGTAAAATGAGGATTAAAAAGAGATATTTATGAATTTACTTATAACATCACCTCATAAAAGTGTAAATGTCCAATATTGATAAAATTTATTTATATATGATAAATAATAAACCTTTATCTCACATGTATCATATAATCTTATAAACAAACAATTGCACCAGGGGTGCAATCCTCAAAACTTTTAAACTGTCTAATGTATATGTACCTATTTAAAGTATTCGGGGCCCACATTACAAATGCCCAAAGTGAAATATTTGCGCATATGTTATATATGAGCTAATGGTTTAAATAACTATCGGGCGGTGAAACAAAACTTATAACAAAATATTAATAAAACTATATCATACGTCCGGACTTCAAAAAAAATAAACCCGATTTCAATCACAAATTCGTGTTCCAAAATAGCCTGCTGATGTCACCCTAATTTGTGACGCGAAAACTTCATAGAATACGCCATATAAAAATTTGGGTCCATTTTTTGGCTTTTCGTACAGAGGAAAACTGTGACGCGAAAATCAAATTAATTCCGCCCTATAATGTTTCGGGTCTGGAATTCCACAATGCAGACGAGAAAAAAAATAACGTGATCGAATTGCCTGCTTCCACGTGGATGGTTGATTTGGTCTGTGGTCTGTGGGACCATATTCTTTTGAATTAAAATCTCCCGCATTTACTATTAAATTGCTCTGTTTCCAAAACAATACAACGCTCTGTTTTCAAGTGTGCAGGGACTGTGATTTCAAAACCAAAATTGACTGTTCATCAGTTTTAGAAAGTGGCTATTTGACAGAGCCATTAAAAAAGATTTACAAAGTGGCCAGAGGACAGGGTAGTTGAAATTAATATTTCAACATCCCTCATTCACTGAGAATACCCTCCTTGGTGCCTTCTTCACCGGACTACGATGTGTTCATCAACAGTCGTGAACCCGATGTCCGTTTCTTCGCCAGGCATCTTCACAACAGTCTTGTTTCCAGAGGATTGCGAGTCTTTCTTGACAGCATAGAATTGCAGGCTAGACAATCCATACCTTCACAAATCAAAGACGCAATTAAAGGAGCCTCTGTCATTATTACTATTTTCTCTCAAAATTATGCACAATCGGAAAGGTGCCTCCATTAACTACTCCTCGTGCTGCTCTGTAAACCGACCATTTTTTCAAAGGCCATATAACTGTCGTTTATTGCATATAAGTGTCGTTATACCGACGACGGCCAGAGCAGCGATATTGCGACGGATCCTTCTAAACGTCATAATTGTGACACTTAGAAATTGTGTCACAAACAAAGGGTCGCTATTGCGACGGATGCCTCCAAATGTCGCAATTGCAACACTTAGACATTGTGTTACAATTCGGACGTTTGGAAGCATCTGTCGCAATAGCGATGCCTTCCGGAATAGGGTCGCAATTGCGACGTATCCCTTCAAACGTCGTAACTGCAACACTTTGTCTAAGTGTCAGTATTATGACACATTTCTCTAAACATCGGTATAGCGACGGTTTCAGGTGGGATTGAAAAAATTTGGGGAAATTTTCGACATTTGGTCAAAAGCGTCGGAAGAAAGTGTCGGAATTTCCACCAAATGTAGTAGTGTCCCCTTCCAATGGATCTTCTGGATCAGTCTTCTAGATTTTGATGGTTTCCACAGTGGCATTAGGTTCCACATCCATAATTTACTTCCTTTCTTCATTCCCCTTGTCAGGTTATGACTCAAAGTCAAAACATTCATATGACTCGAAATTCTTTTGTTCAGCCACCAGTGACTGCTTGGCTCGACACTCACTTGTATTGTAAGTAGGGATCTTGTGGAACTCACACCATTTTCCTATGTACTTCGTTTTCCTGGTGTTTTTATTTTCTTGCATATTCGATGGGTTGCCTTGCTTCACATCGCCTTGTCTTTGTCCTTTGTTTTATTTTTTTAGGGCTCATTTCCCTTTATTCAGATTCACATATCCAAAGTCTCACTTCTTCTGTTTAAATCTATGCTCATTCTTCATAGCATATGGATATGATATACCAAGTGAGGAGAGAGTATAGGATGTCCATTTCCTCCTGAATGTATTTGTGCAATCAACTGTGGTACTTGACCACAAGATGCATCTCAGGATATTTGATACCCAACTCTGTGTGCATGGTATTGAAAATATTTGTTAGCTCATGCACATATTGATCACTTTGCTTATGGAGCGTAGTCCATTTCATTTATTTATCCTCATATCTCCCCATGGGGTGGTATTGTTCCATGATGGGCTCTTAGAAATAATTCCAAGTGGATGTGGCTCAAAACATTGAGGGTTATCTCTAGCCCCTATGTTCGTAGTGGGGTTCCAACTAGTCCTTGTTATGGGGGGTGACTTTGAGGACTGGAAAAGTAGTTTTTTCCCTATTGGAAAAATCATAAACCAAAAAATATCCTTCCAACAGATCTAACCATCTGTATATGGCGTCTTCATCTATCTAGACTTAAAATATGGGAATGTCAAATTTTACTTCCCTTCAAGGTTTTCTCGACGCCAGAGTGGCTATCAGATGAAGATGTGTCACCTCTCGAAAAATTTATCCATAATCGTGTTCCTCTGTCACTCGAGGGATTATTGAAGTAATATTTTGGAAGGGTCTCTCACTTCATCATCTTTATTTTCTTCCACATGGGAGGTTGTTGGGGTTTGCAAGTTTGGTCTTGTAAAGGTTCAGCCAATTGGAGCCCTAACTACTTATACCCTGACCTCATTGGGGAAATGAAAATATGAAAGAGAAAACAGAGACCTCTCTGATACCACTACTTTGGACTTATGTAGAGATGGAATTAAGTACTGATATAAACATAAACGTAGAGATGCAGCAGAAAAAAATATGCATTTCATTAATATCAAAGTACTGAAAAATGCTTACATACAAAATGGAATTAAATAGCTCGAGTGATGGTAAATTATCTCTAAGAAGAGACGTGGTAGCTACATGATTTTTAACTATGTTACAATGAGGCTCGAACACCTATTTGTTATTGAGAAACAATGAAAAACCTTGAAAATCCAAAAACCTAACCCCAGGAGATGAAGCACAAAAATTGTGGCACTCTTTTGGGGTAAATTGGTACATCAACTTCTTGGGTCGTAAATTTGGCATATTATATTTGTTTGACATGTACTATACCTCATTATATATATATATATATATATATATATCTTAGGACTACAAATTTTAACTACAAAAATGATTCAAAGACTCACCTTTGATTGTTTAAAAAAAAAACATCGTTTAGGGTCTGAAAATGGCTTTGGAAGTTCAAGACTTGAAAACCTGCCAGAAATAATAAATTTTATTATAATTAAGAAAACTAAAACTTTTCTAAAATTAAGGAAACTAAATGAAACAATGGGTGGTTCCAAGTAGAATATTTTGGTGGCCTCCACTATCCTTATGGATCATGCCTGAAAGCTATCCATTCCACCATATGAGTTGCAAACCCATTCATGCCTTCATTCTAAAATTTTAGTGCTTCATTGGTTTGGCTCCAAACACCCAAATATGGTATAAATTCAAAATGCTTCACATCCAACCAATTGATGGAGTTGGGCCCTTAATTTAGGGATGAGGTGCTTAATGAAAGGCTCCCACATATAAACTTTCACTAGCTCCCTTTTTTCCAAGAAAAAATGGCTTATTTAACACAACAATATTTCATGCATGTGATCTAAACACCTGCATAGAGCCATATCGTGGTCTGAACTTCCTCTAGGGTTATTTTTCCTATGGTACCGCTTCATTGACACTTATTATAAATTAGGTAATAAAGAAATGGAATGCATAAAATATTATAGAAACAGAAACACATAAAAGAATAATAAAAGAGAGACACAAATATATGTGGTTCACCCAATTTGGCCTATGTCCAAAGTGAAACAACCAATCCTTCATTTATATTATCTAGCAAAATGAAGATATACAATTGACAAAAAATTTGTTGTAATTTCCTCTTCGCTCTCACACAGTCTCTCATATTTCTTCACACATAGAATAATACACAACCATAATACAGTTCCCTTATATAAAATTATGGTTACCTTCTATGGAAAAAACCCTAAATTAACATAGCATCTACCATCAGATCTTCTTCCTATATTGGCTACAAAATGACAATACTTTACAAACAAAATTTTCATCTAAAGTTTTCATTAGGGGTGTTTCCACCACACCCTCACCAGGGGTGGATATGTAGCTACTTCCACCGCCCGACAATACTAGTGGGTGGAAATCACCCCCACACCACCCTGTCAAGGACTATGATCCAACTAGAGATGAAACAAAACCCTCTAAAAAATCAGTAAGATAATCAAGTTCCACACCCAACAATTTCCCACTTCGAGATTGATTATAATTAGGGGAATTTTTAGGTCTAACATGGGCCTCCTAAGAGAAATGTACAACCAAAATAGACTTTATGAATACCAATCAGATTCAAGATGATGATTTCAACCATGGGAGATCGTTCACCATTTTTGGAGTAGAAAAGTAAAAATATTAAAAAATAATAAAATAATAAAACTACTTTTTCAACTCATATTTTCAAATTATCTCCCTAATGGTTACTCAAATTTCGAGTGGGAGGACTTTTTGGATGCAAAATTTAATTCGTCATCCAAGGAGTACCCATGTTGCATACTTTTGATGAACCTTGCTACTTGAAAAATGAGAAATACATGAAAAAACTTGATCGCAATCATGTTTTCATGTATTTCTGATTTTTATGTAGATGAGTCCATAAAATGTATGTAACATGGGTACTCCTTGGATGGGGAGTTAAATTTTTTCTCCAACGAGTATTCCTACTCGAGATTTGAGTAAGAAATTAGGGATATAAGTTCAAAATATGAGTTGAAAAATTATTTTTTTCTTTTTTCCCTCTAAAATTTGATGATGTAATAAAATCTTGTTTTATTATTTCCACTATTATTTTATAATTTTCTTAGGAGGCCCATTTTAGACCTCAAAATTCCCTTAATGATCAACTCTGTTGATGCTTCACTTGTTGGAAAATGCCTCAACTTGGATCTGGTTATTTCTCATCTTCACAATCATACTTGAATAACAATTGAAATTGAGAAGAAAATTAGCTTCTCCTTTCTTACCACCTTTGTAAACGTTTCCGCACAATTTTGGCTAGTTTGTATGTCTTCAAACTTCAATTGTCCATCTTCCATAACTAACCATATGAAATGGTACCTTGGTTGTATATGTTTTGTATTGGAATGAAATACTAAGTTCTTTGTAAGATGAATGGAATTCTGGTTGTCATTTTATAGTATACCAATATCGTGCTTATTTCCCGATTCATTCATAAAAATTTGTAACAAAATCATTTCTTTATTGTCCTTTGTAGCAGTAACATACTTTTCTTTCATTGTTAAAAGTGCAACAATGTTTTTCATTTTTGAAACCTAACTAATAATTGTTCCACATATAGTAGAAACATAACCTGTGGTGCTCCTACTACTATCTGTATCACCTACGCTATCGGCATTGACATATCCCTGTAGAATAGTGTATGAACCTCCAAAGCATAATTCTTTCTTAATGGTACCTCTGAAATACTTGAGAATCAACTAGACTAACATGTAATGCTCTCTTCCTATATTGTTCATATATTTGATTACAACTTCCACTACATGTGGAACATCAGGCCTTGTTCTCAGCATTGTATACATTAAGCTTCAACTACTTATGCATATAGAAATTTAGGCCTATAATTGATCTCTTCCTAGGTCTTGGAAAACATCTCCTTTCTTTGTTTGAAATGGATAACCCAAGGTATATTAACTAGCCTTGCATTCCTCATATTAGATCTTTCCAATACATTTTCTATTTACTCACTTTGAGAAAATGTTAATTTGTGATTTTTTTATGTTTAGTTATTATCATACAAGGGATTTTATTTATAATACCCAAATCCTTACTTCCAAATGAATTAGTAAATTTCCCTTTGAAAAAAATTATTTCTTGCATGTTAGACCCTGCAACCAGCATTTCATATATATACAATAGAAATATAATATAGTTTCCATCATTTGGTTTCTAAAGATAAACACAATGGTCAAAGTGAAATTTAGTATAACCATGTTCCAACATAAACCTGTTAAATTTTAGATACCACTACCTTGGAGTCCATTTTAAGCCATACAAGCTCTTCTTCAACTTTCACACTAATTTCACCTTCCCTTGGACTTCATACCCTTGTGGTTGTTTCTTATATACCTCTTCCTCCATCTCCCCATGGAGAAAAGTTGTTTTTACATATAGTTATTCAAGATGCAAATATTTTGTTTCCATTAGAATTAAAATAGATCTGATTGAAGTCATTTAAACAACATGAAAAAATATTTCATCAAATTCCATACCTTTATTTCGCACAAAACCCTTCACCACGAGCCTATACTTATACCTATATTTTCCTTCATCTTCTTCCTTCAACTTGTAAACCCATTCATTCCAAAATTTTGTTTTACCTGCAGGAAACCTTACTAATTTCCAAGTTTGTTTATGTACCAATGAATCCATATATTATTTCATGGATTTCTTCCACTTCTTCACAGGTTCTACATGTATTTCTTATTTATATCCTTCTAGTTCACCAGAATTCGTCAAAAACACATAATATAATAAAGGATAATATCGTCCATAGGGTCTACTTATCCTAGTAGAGACTCTAACAACAATAGGAAGAGTTAGAGGTTCATATTGTTGTTATTGTTGTTAATTTTCATTCTTCTATTGTTTATTTTTATCATTATGATTTCCTTGCACCTTTTAATTTATTTTTCTTCTGATTTAATCGACCACCATATACTATGTGCTTTATTTTTCCTATTCTTTCCCTATAGCTAATCTCTCTAGAAAAATGTTTTATTAAACACCATATACACTCCTGATGAATTTATGGTTTTGATAATCATATAAGTGATAATAGAAATCATTAACACCATATCCAATAAAGGTACACTTCTTTTCTTTTTTCTCAAACTTTTTTCTCTTTTCTTTATTGATGTCGAAACATTATTCACAATCAAAAGTATTTAGAAATGAGTTGTTTACCTTTTTACATGTCCATGCCTCCTTTGGAATACCACCATCAAAGGAAATTGAGGGCCCTTTGTTTATTATATAAATAAAAATATCTACATCTTCCCAAAATTGTAAGTGAAATACTACATGTAATCTCATGCATCTTAGACACTCCATGATTGTCCTGCTCATCCTTTCTTACAAACCATTTTCTTGTGGTGTTCCTCGAACTATATTCTCTCTACGAATTCCATGCTATGATCATTATTTTGGGGTTCATGTGTTTTGGTCAGATTGGCAAAACCAAAAGACAAGACAACATCAAACCACTTTGGGATCCTAGGATCTATCCCTCCTAGATCCAAAGAGGGATCTCTCTATATATGTAAAGAATGATATATCTTTAAGATCATTTTATGGTATTAGGATAGATATGAAGCACATGGGATTTTGATTTTTTTGTTTGGTTGGGGATCATTAACTGGGAAGGTTATATGAAGTGAAGAAGGAAATAAGTGGAAGGATGTTTCAGCATGGGAAGATAGGTCAAGAGAAGTGCCAATCCATTGGGGTATGGAGTCATAAAAGGGGTTACTCACATAACAACTATCCAAGGGTTTCCATAGGGCAAGTCATCTATTCCAAAGGATATTTTAGATATATGGTGAGGTGGAACATTAAGAAGTGGGGTGAAAGAAAGAAACCAAAGGGAAACCTAAGATCAGGTAAGGACTTTTAACCTATCCTTCTTTTGACATACTTTCAAAGGAAACTTTCAATAAAGACACAAAGAGTAGCTTAAGATAAAGTAAGGACTTTTAACCTAACCTACTTTCAGAATACTCTCAAAGGAAACAATCCAGCAGTCCTCATGACCACTTTCAGATAGTAGAAAACATTTAAGATTAAACAAAGAGCAAGGCCTAAGATTAGAGAAAGACTTTTAACCTTCTATGCTTTGGACACTAACTCACAGGGAAACTTTCAAGACAAACTATTGAAGAAGGAACTAGAGGACATGGCTAACCATAGAATTCCCTAGTTCGATCTTTTACTTATCATGAAATGAAAATATATTTCAAGAACAATGTTTCAAGTTGTACTCGACAAGACATGGGCTCACCAACATTTCTTGACTGGTCGTACTCTATAGAATTATCCTTAAAATACACAATGAGAGGAAAACATAAAGATAAAGCTTATTAATGAGATTTAGGGTACTTCCAACAGTATGTCTTAATCTATACTTGCTGTTATTTATCAAAGAATAATGGATAGTATGGAAAAACATGAAAGGAGACAATTATAGTAAGGAAAACATCACCAATAATATAGACCAGGATCCAGTGAATCTGCTTATTCAATTGATGTGAAAAACCGGTCACATACTTTGACTCCAATGGATTTTTACAGTCCAAACTTCTCTTACCAGCCTACTAAATTAGAAACTACTCAGCTACTTCCCCTCAATAATAGTTCAAAAAAGTCAATAAAATCCCGACCCATTACAATGAATCTTCAATGAGTACTTATAGGTAAATGAGGAGGTTGAGTAACTGAAGAGATTGTTGGCCCAATTTAATGAAGAATTTAGTTCTTCTCAGCCTCTGGGAGGCTTGATGGAGAAGGAATGACATGCTCCATACTTCATTAAATGGGATTTTTCTTGTATTTGCACTTTGGCTGTTTTGTTGACTTAAATGAGCTATGGTAGATAGGGCATTTAATTATGAGCTGCATCTATCAAAAATATCTGACTGCCTTAACTGTACCTTGTGTTGATGAAAATAGGACTGCAGGTGGCAGTATGGGTTGATGGAAAGTAACTAGCCTCTCTGATTTTGGTGTGTAGAGGCTTCTCTACTGATCTATCTTTATCTGATATTCATAAAGCATTGATTTGGCACCTTGGTAGCTGCCCACTTGAAGACTTCATGTGATGAAATTATTGTTGCTGTTATGCACCTTGGTTTCTACTCTTTTCATGCTACCATATGCTTAACCTTGCTTTTATTTTCTTCCCTAGAAAGTATGGTCCTTTGCAGCCCTTGACAACACATTATCTAGCTTTTTCTTTGCCTTCCAGGAGCTCGATATTAAATCTGGTGTATCTCCCTTATTTCAGACCCCCAATATCTAATTTTCGGACTTGTAGTATTCTTCTATGTCATATTTCCAATGCCATAGGTCTGACCAAATTTGGATTCTTCAAGGGAGAGTTATACCCAATATATCACAATGCCCTAATTATGGACTGTTTCAGTAGATCGAACTTGTACAGTGTGCCATGTATCATTGTTCCTTCATTTGTATCTGAAATTGATAGAGAAAAAACTAAAGTCTATTTTATATCTTCCACCCTTTACAGAATTCCAATTCGATACAGAGAGAGAGAGTTATGACGATTTTACCATGGTCACTTCTTTGATATGAATTTCAGGAGCCTGCAAAAACATTGACTTCCACAGACCATATCTCCAAAAATATTGTGCACCTTGATATGAAATTTTCACAGTAGCTTCTTCAGGAATTTGGTTTTTCCTCATAAATATTTCAGCTTTTGTACCTTCTTAAAAAAAAATTTAGAGTGAAAATTCCATGATGACCCTTTTCATATGGCGAAATCCCTTGCATAAGGAGGAAATGAGGATCACAATTTATATAATGCTTATGTTGAGAGGGGCTTCAAAACGTAAATATGGGAGGGATTTTAGGAGCTTAAAAAAATATTAATTATGACTTTTCAATGACCCATGTCACAACCCTATGGGGTTTTATACCACTAGCTTTGGGTATAAACTTCAAACATGAATATCTCTCAAACCATGAAGAATTATGTGTGCCATATATCAACGGAAACATCTCAACAAGTAGAAACCGTCAAAAGCATTATTAAACAAGAATATAGTGATTTGGTAGGTCAAAATTCCCACGCAATATTTGGTTAGCCCCTAGTGCTGCTTGGGTTGACATCAATGACAACCACTGACCAACAATATCCCCCTTTGGCATTCATGGCAACAAAAGGACTTCCCCTGCGATCATGACACCTCTTCCTACAAAATTCTCTCCCCCTTTGACATCAATGGAAAAGGTTAACTCCCCCTGAAACACAACCATCCTGTGACCTGTACACACAACCAACCTCCAGATCTGTAATCTAATGAGAACTTGGGAGAATCCCAAGCTTCTGACGAAGATATTCAAATGCTTCAGGAGGTAAAGGTTTAATGAAGATATCAGCAATTTGTTCTTTTGTACAAACATACTCAAGTTTGATATTCTTTTCAGTGACTTGTTTTCTAACAAAATGATATTTGATTAGAATGTGTTTTGATTTTGAATGCATGACAGGATTCTTATAGATGTTGATCGCACTAGTGTTGTCACAGAATATGGGAATAGGCTCACTGAATTGTACTTGAAGATATTGCAAAGTTTGTTTGATCCAAATGACTTGAGTACAACATGATGTTGCTGTAATGTATTTTGCTTCCACTATAGATAATGAGATTGAGGTTTGATTTTTGCTCAACAATGATATGAGACAACCACCTAGATAGAATGTTGTTGCACTAGTACTCTTACGATCATCAACGTTTCCTACCCAATCTGCATCTGTAAAGGCTTGAATAATGAGATTGTTAACCTTGGGATACCACAAGCCATATTCTACTATGCCCTTTAGATATCGAAGAATTATTTTGATGGCAATAATATGTGATTCTTTTGGTGCTGCTTGGAATCTTGCTACTTGTCCAATTGCTTACATAACATCTGGCCGAGAGGCTATTACATATAGAATACTACCAATCATATATCTATACAATCTCTGATCCACATCCTTAGATGGGTCATTTATGCTCAATTTGCAACCTATTACTATCAAGGTAAGGAGGGTTTTGCAATCATCCATTTTGAATTTCTTGAGCATTTCCTTGATGTACTTGGCTTGACATATAAATATTCCTTTCTCTTGCTGAGATATTTCAAGCCCTAAGAAGTATGTTAGCTCACCAAGTAAATACATCTCGAACTCACTTTGCATCTTTGTAGAGAATTTCTTACTTAGTCGATCATCATTGCTACCAAATATTATATCATCCACATATACCTCAACGATTGTTAAATTATCTTTACATATTTGTACATAAATATTGCTATCAACAGTACCTTTCTTGAACCCATGTTGATGTAGATATCCATCAAGACGAGCATACCATGCTCTGGGAGCCTACTTGAGACCATATAGAGCCTTCTTTAACCTGCAAACACAGTCTTCTTTTTCTGAGAGTAGAAAACCTTCAGGTTGTTCAATGTAAACCTCTTCTTCTAATTCTCCATTCAGAAATTTTGACTTAACATCCATTTGGTAGACTTTCATTTTTCTTGAACATGCATAGGTGAGAAACATTTGGATGGCTTCCATTCTAGAAACTGGGGCAAATGTTTCGTCAAAATCAATTCCGTCCACTTTTGCATAGCCTTTGCAAACCAATCTTGCTTTGTTTCTGGTAACCTACCAATCTTCATTCAATTTTTTCCTCAACACCCATTTAGTCCCAATCACATTTTTATCTTTTGGTCGTGGAACTAATTCCTGGGTGTTATTCTTCTCAATTTGATCCAATTTTTCATTCATAGCTGCTATCCAATGTTCATTCTGGGTGGCTTCCTCAAAACTACTAGGCTCACAGGTTGCTAGAAAAGCAATGTGAGCTTGTTGTGATGAACGAAGTTGTCGACCTTCATTTATGTCACCAATGATTTGATTTGATGGATGGTTCTTTTAAATCCATTCTTTTGTTCTCCTTGGAGGAGCTTCTTGTTGTTGTTTTGGTATATCTTGATGATCATTGTTTACTTCTTCCTCATATATAGTTGGTTCTTGTTCTACAATTTTATCTGTGTCTTTTTCAGCCTCTATCTCAAGTTTCAAAGATTCTAAATCCTCATCATTATTCGCTACAACACCATCTTCATCAAATGTAACATTTATGCTCTCCACTATGTGTTTTCCTCTTAGATTATAACATGTATAGGCCTTTCTTTTGCGTGAGTAACCAACAAAGATACCTTCATCAACACGTGATTCAAACTTACCCAAATTTTGATCTTCTATTTTGATATAACATTTTCTTCCGAAGATTTTAAAATATTTTACATTAGCTAGTTTTCCTTTCCATAATTCATATGGAGTCTTGTTGCAATTATTTCTGAGAAGACTTCGGTTGATAATGAAAAGTGTCGTATCAATTGCTTGAACCCAGACATTTTCATCCAATTTTGAGTCCTTCAACATTATTCTACCCATTTCTTGTATGGTTCTCTTCTTTCTTTTAGCAACTCCATTTTTCTGAGGTGTTCATGCTGTTGAAAATTGTCTTTTTATTCAATTTTCATCACAATATTGTTGAAATAATTTGGAATTGAATTCTCCACCATTATCTGATCTTGGACACTTTATTTTCAAATGAGTTTCATTTTCAACCAACTCCTTTTAGATCTTGAAGCACTTAAATGCTTCAGATTTTCTCTTTAGGAAATTGACGGTTGTCATCCTGGTATAGTCATCTATCATTAACATGAAATATAATTCTCCATCTAAGCATTTTGTTCTCATAGGAAAAAATTATGTATCAATTCCAATGGATGTGATGCAAAGTGTTCTTTTGTTTTCAATTGGACTTTTGTCTATTTTCCATGTCGACAGGCCTTACATAGTGTGTTGGAAGGTTTTGAGATTTTTGACATTTCTCGTATTGCTTCGTTTTTGCTTATCCTGACAAGATTTTCAAATTTCATGTGACCCATTCGTTTGTGCCATAACCAGCTTTCATCTTCTTTTGCTATTAGACATGCTTTAGTTGCTTCATCCAGAACATATATGTCGTTCGGAGCCCGACTTGTTGTAGCCACAATTTTACCATACCTGCCTTTCTTGATATCACATTTTCTGGAGTTGAATAGCATTGTGTGTCCTTGATCACACATTTGTCCACCACTGAGAAGATTTTGATTCATGTTTTCAACCAATAGAACATTCTCGGCTATAACATCTTTGCTTCCGAGAGTGGCAGTACCTGATCCTATAAAATTTGAAGATCCATCATTTCCAAAGGATACGGTTCCATCCTTCTTCTCTTTCAGAGATACAAATTTCCTTCTATCTCTAGTCATATGCGTTGAGCAACCGTTGTCAACATACCACAGATAATTGTTGTTTTGAGCCTTGATATAGAGAGCACAATTATCAGTCTTCTTCTTCTTCCATGTTCGTTCATTCTGTGGCTTCAAAGATTCTTCTGGAGGATTTTCATGTCTGCAGTCTTTGGCTATGTGTCCAAATTTCTGACATTTGTAACATTCCATATTATTTCTTAATTGTTAAAATCTATTGATGTTTCGTTGAGCCCTGGGAGGTCCATATTTGAAGCATCTCCTAGAATTGTATTGGTTCCTAGCGTACGTGTGACATTCTACAGTTTTATGACCAAATTTTCCACATGAATTACAATAGCCATGAAAAATATGTTGGTACTTGGATGGAAATATTCATCTAGGAATCATCTTCCAAGGTTGTGCTTGCAAATCTTGTCCAATGAATTCAACATGTATGTCAGGTCTCGTAGGTTCATTGTATTTTGTTGTAGGAGGTCATTCTTCTTCTTCTTTGTAACTGAGGTTAGTTCTGTCATTTTAATTTCATTGATTGTTGATGAGTTCTTCCAATGCCCTTGAGTTGTTGGAATAGTTTTGGATAGTTTTTCCCTTCTTCAATTCCTTACGCAGCGAGAGTACTTCGGCTTCTAATGCTTCCCTTTATTGGTTGCTTTCTTCAAACTTCTTTTGAAGTGACTCTTCAATACATTTTTGTTCTTCAACTTCAATTTTGAGACCTTGAAGTTGTTCTTCAAGAGTATTGGAACGGATCTTCTTAGCATTGAGCTCTTTCATAATCTTGATTTCCTCCTCATAAAATTCTTCTATGGTCAACCCTCCTTCTTCATTGTTTGATACTTCTTGTTTATTTTGCTTGGCTATAAACAATACTTTCTCATTGGCTTCTTCTTTGTTGTCACTTTCTTCCTCAGATTATGAGTTATCTTCTTTAGAGAGAAAGTTCCTTTTTGATCCTTTCTTTTTGCCTTGCTTGTTGAGTTTCTTAAAGCCTTTCTTTCCTTTTGAGTTTCCATCACTTTTGTTCGGAAATTTTGCTGTGAAATGCCCAAACTCACCACAACCGAAACATATCAATGGAATTTTACCTTTGAATTTTCCCTTACCAATTTTTATTTTTCACGTAAATAAGCATATTCTTCATCCGAAAGACCTTCTCCATCATCTCCCTTTTCTTCACACTTGTAGGTGCATGTCATTTCAATTGAAGGTTGTTTGTCCTTATTGGTTTTCTTAGATGCAATGAATGCAATTTCTATATTTGAAGTACCCTCTTTTTCATCAAGTCTCATTTCATACTCTATGAGAACTCCATGTAATTCCTCTTTGCTGAGTTTTTCTAGACTTTCACTGTATTCTAACACTGATACCTTTGGGTTGAATCTCCTTGGTAATGTTCTAAGAATCTTCCGTATAATAGTTTTCTTGTCAACTGGCTCTCCCAATCCTTCCAGAGTATTGGTTATTTCATCAACGTATTAGAAGTATGCGACAATGTTTCAATCTTATTTCATTCTAGGTTGCTCAATTTTTTCTCTATAGATTTGAAGCTTTGCTTCTTTGACATTTGAGTCACCCGCATATATATTCTCAAGCTTGTCCCATAAATTTTTGGCAGTTTTACAACCCAACACCCTATGATAAGCAGATTTAATAAGTCCATTGATAATAATATTCTTTACTTTTTCATAATTTACTAAATTCTTCTAACCTTGTTCATCCACAGTTGATGTAAATCCATTTAGAATAGTGTTCCATACTTCATAACCTTGCACGAAGAGAAAATTCTCCATTCTTCCTTTCCAGAGTGCATAATTATTTTCATTGAATAGAGGTACACAATTCTTGGTATGCTCCATGACCTCCTTCTAGCTGTTCAACTGCTATTGAAGGAACCAAGCTTTGATTCCAATTGTTGGAAATACTAAGATGGGGGGTGAATCAATATTCCTTTCAATTAGAGAATTAGTTAATCTTCAATTATTATCAGTGTTTGTAAAATAATAGAAGTAAACAAAAGGAACACAAATGCACATAGTTTTTAAGGTGTAAACCCACTCCGGGACAAAAACCACCTAATGCTTTTCTAATAATTCTTTAATATTCAACTCCAATTGAAAATAAAGCTCCAACTTCCTAGAATCTAGAAAAGCATTCTTCTCGAGCTCCCACTGGATGAATTCTCCAACGCCCGAGATTCTTCAGTAGTCAATTGAACAGATGCCCCAACACCCAATGAGCTACAACTCACCCTAGCACCACCCTACCACCCTATAGAAGAATAAAAGAAGAATGGACTCCCGTACAAGGGAAAATGGTCCACTTTACAATGATATAGAATGATGTAGAAGAAGAAGACACACTATAACATAACCCCAACTATGACACAACCACCTAATGATGATCCTAGACCACCCGAAACTGCCTCTTCAACTCTTGGTAGATAGACACTAGTACAATTTGTACAATAATGTATTTACAATGACTTAGTACAATTATACCTTTATAATTATTCTACGCAGTGCTGCCCACTTGAAGACTTAATGTGATGAACTTATTGCTGCTGTTATGCACCTTGGTTTCTTCTTTTGTCATGCTACCCTCTTCTGCACCTTGCTTTGCTTCGCTTCCCTAGAAATTCTGGTCCTTCGCAGCCCTTGACAACACATGATATAGCTTTTTCTTTGCCTTATAGGAGCTCGATATTGAATCTATTTTATCTTTGTTATTTCAAATCCCCAATATCTAATTTTTGGTATTGTATTAGTCCTCTAAGTCCTCTTTCCAATGCCATAGGTCTGACCCAATTTGGCTTTTTCAAGATAGATTTATACCCAATATCTCACAATGTCCTAACTATGGAGTGTTTCAGTAGAGAAAATGTGCACGGCATGCCACGTACCACTGTTAATTCATTTGTCTGTAGAATTGATAGAGAAAAAACTATAGTTTGTGCTCTATCTTCCAATTTTTACGGAATTCGAATCCGATACTCAGAGAGAGAGTTATGAATATTTTACCAAGGTTACTTATTTGAGATGAATTTGAGGAGCCTGCAAAAACACCGACTTCCTCAGATCATATCTCTGAAAATATTGCGCAACTTGATATGAAATTTTCATAGTAGCTTCCTCGGGATTTTGGATTTTCCTCATAAAAATTCCAGCTTCTGAATCTTTTGGGAATCTATAATTTATTAGAAATATTGGCAGAGTCCAATTATAGAAACAACATCGTTTCAACCAGCTTTGGGATTCTAGGATCTAGCCCTCCTGAATCTGGAGAGGGATCTCTCCAATAAGTACAAAGATGGATTTGTCTTTGAAGTTTGGAATAATGATATTAGGCTAGTTATGAGGTCCAAGGGTTTTGTTTGTTTTTGGATGGTTGAACATGATTTTTGTTAGAGGTGGAAAGCCCCAAAGGTAAAAAGGTTCAAAGGTGATAAGTTGCAAGCAAAAGAGTAAGTTTAGATCAAGAGGAAAGATGTAGGGAGGTTTTCAGTCCATTGGGCTATGGAGTCATAAGAGGATTTAATTGAAACAATCAGGTTCAAGATTGGTCTATGGAGCAAGTCATATATGCCTAAGGATCTCTTTAAGGTTTGATTGATGGAATGGAATGATACATCAAGAAGGGGAAATAAACAGATGTAGAACAAAGAGCAGCCCAGGATCTGGTAAGTAATTTGAAACTAGCTAGCCTTTGACCAGGCACTTAAGAAAGAAATGAAAGAAAACTAGGATCTGGTAAGCACTTTGAAACTATCCATCTTTTGATACACTTCCAATAGAAAATATAAAAAAACTAAGGGAAACTTGAAGGCAACCTTTGGAGTAGAGACTAGCAGGCCGGGCTCACCACAAATCCTCTCCTAGCTCTTCTTTACTTGGATACTTCCAAGACAATCACAGAGATAACACAGAATGTCCTAAGATTTGGTAAGTACTTTGAATCTAGCCAGCTTTTAACACATTCTAAGGGAAACAATCAAACAGTTATGCAAACAAGACTGGGACCAGGGCTCACCATATCTTCCTCAGTTCATCTTCACACAACATATACTGAAAGTAACATTCAAAAATAATATTTAGCTAAGACAGCAAGATGAGGGAACGCCAACATTCCTATTCTTAAACTAAATTAAATCATTCCCAAATAACACAGTTGAAAGAAAAAATTTAAATAAATATTTCTCAGCGAGAGAAGGTTACTGGAATATAGTAGGTCCTAACCCTGTTTAAAATTTTCTTTACAGAAGAAAATGAAACAAAATGAAAGCAGAAATAAAACAACAAGTTACAATGAGAATAACATCACCGTCAACATAGACCAGGATCCCATAAATCAACTTGTATTGATGCTCCAAACCGGTTACAATCTTCAAGTCCAGTGTTTTAATTCATCTTTCTTTCCTAACCTAAGTTATTTGTTACAAGCAGAGCTCCAAGAGCCAATGAATCACTATTTACAATTAGGGATCTTCAACTCAATTACATTACAATGCTTCAGCAATTACATCAGTAGCCAAACCCTCACTCATCTTCTACTAAAGTATATATAGAAGGATGAGGAGGTGAGATCTGATTAAAGATCTCAAATACAATTAATATAGAGTTAATGTTTTCTTGGCCCTTGGGAGGCTCAATGAAGAAACTATACAGGTGTTTTGCTGAATTAATTGATTTACACTTATGAATTAAGCTCAGAGGGAGCTTTTGTTGACCTTTGAGTCTCTCTGTGATGCTAGGGTTACTATGCAGATATTCTTTCATTAAATTCCTAGTAGAAGTAACTCTTCAGCTGCGTTGAGAAAAAATATCTGATCCCGATCAATAAGTTCTGTTCCTGATTGAATACTTTGAGGCATAGGTGTCACTTTGGTTGATGGGAGGAATCAATTCGCCTTCATCTGTGGTGGTGGAGGGTCTTCCTCATAAAACACTTTTAGGTTTTCCTTTAATCTATGTTTTAGATTGTGGATCAGGCTATTGATAACTGTCTTACCCATAATCCCCACTAATCTATCCATCAATTTTCTATTCTGGTTCATCCATGGTCTTCGACACTGATAATCTTTGAATGTGCCTGTTTCATGGTTTTCCTTGCTGTTGTGACGGGATGCACAGGGATTATAAGGCATCAATTCCTGAGAAAACATTGATGAAACATGCATTTCAACCCCGCGGATGTGTTTCCTGATGTATTCGAAGGCCAGAGGATCATCATCCTGGGCCGACGAGGTTTCTTCATTTTAAACCGAAGAACCTTAAACCCTGCAAAAACAAACAGATGTTATGAAATCCTATGTTTATAGGTAAATCTGCATCGGAGGATGTGCGGAGGAATAAGGGCCATTGGATGGCATCATCCAATGGTCGGGATTTAATCTCAGAATGGTCAAAAAAACATGGGGGAAGGAGGATCAAATTTGAGTCGTTAATCGCGCGTGATCGACAGTTGGGAGCGGGAAATGGAAAGTCAGCGGCGGGGAAATGTTGACTAGGCAACGGAATCAGGCGACACGATATGGGCCGTCAATCTGCAGATCAGACCGACAGCGGAAATTTATTTGCGGCTGTACGAGGGCCTGGTTATCGCGCGGGTGCTTTGGTTTTCCATCGGACACTTTCGGCTATTGACAACTGTTGGATGTGTAGGCCCAGATCGGATGGCGAAGATCCATTTTTCTAGGCATCTTGGTCTGAAATTTAATACGCGATGGATGATGGTTGCATGGTGGTTTTCAAACCGTACAAGGGACACATGTCAACTGTCATATGGAATCGTTGGCCAATGGACGAAAATAGCTCTTGGCCCGAAGGCGGTGCGAAAAATACTGCCGGTTTTGGGCAAACAGCACACGGGAGGTGGAGACCACATGGTAAGTTGGGGTCCGCACCATCCGATCTGTGGAGCAGATCGACGGTCGAGATCGCTCCATCATTTGCACGGCGAAAAACTTCGGAAAATAAATTAAAACCCAAAAAACACAAATAACAAAGGTTTTTAATGTTTATGGGTGGAGAAATATTATTGGAGAGGATAAGCACCCAACGGGTTTAGCATTTGGTTCTAGCGCTCGAGCATATGGATGAAAAGGGTTAGAGGCTTGGCCCACAAGGCTTAAGCCCAGAACATAGAAAATATGCATTTTCTATGGTTTTTTCAAAGGAAATGAAG
Organism: Pinus albicaulis; assembly: GCA_034641835.2. Classification (NCBI taxonomy): domain Eukaryota; kingdom Viridiplantae; phylum Streptophyta; class Pinopsida; order Pinales; family Pinaceae; genus Pinus; species Pinus albicaulis. The sequence continues at coordinate 1,139,346,533 of CM076574.1, forward strand.
GTTGCGGTAAGGTTAAAAAGTGGGTTTTTAACCTTATAAAATGAATTTTGATGAGGGGAAACAGCAGAAACATGTAAAAAGGGGATTTTCATGTGGAAATGGAGGGATAGAAGATTAGGTTATTTTTGAGGAGAAGGAAGGGGAAAAAGGGGTCTGTAGTAGTATTTGACTTTGGATTTTTATAGGATTTCAAAGGTTTTTAGGATGTAAACAGTAATACGGGATTTGGACAGAGGCATGAGGCCTTCAAGAGTCTTCAAGAGCCAACAGTTTTTAATAGGGAAAATTTTTTCCTTGAAGGCTCAAAACATATTTAGCCACCTTTGGTATAATCAAATTTTACAGGTGGCTAACAATGGCTCCACATGGGGATGGTGCCTTCTTGAAGGGATCAAGAATTCAGACTTGATTTCTCTAGGAGGCTGACTTGTGCATGATCCTTTAGATTGCTCTTCTTTTTCTGGATGATCTTCCTTTTCTCTGAAAAATAACATCAGTTATGAAAAAATAATGGACCTCATCAATACAACTTTCTACCTATCCAATCCTACTGATCTAACATTCTTTCTTCATCAGAGTGCACTTGGATTGGAAAACTCTTTTCAGAACATTTTATTCTTTTGAAAGCATAAAAACTAATCTAATTCTACTCCTTATTTCTCCCTGAACTTAGATTGAATAGTTGAGCTTAGATATTTCTCTACCTAATCTACTGTCCATTGGGATTAAGCTGTCCAACAGGCTTTCATTCTCTAAATTCTACAACAGAAATTTAAAAATAGTCAAGCCAAGATCAAGCTGTTCGACTTGCTGTGATATATGGCATAACGACAAGCTGCACATAGATTATTATTTGCAGAAAAATAAAAATGGAAGGCTTAAGATCTGAAAGTATCTTATCACAGCCTTCTCTTTTCTTCATAGCATTGTTTTTGCTTTTGTTTGAGTTGTCCTTGCTTTTCTTCTGGTTCAAATTTTAAGCTAATTAGAACCAGATCTTTACATTCTTTGACTCAAAATTTTACATAGACTTGAGTCATCTCCTTTTGGAAACTTTGGTTCAGATTTTGAGTTTGTTTGAACCTTCAATTTCTATCCTAATCTATCTACTGATAAGCCAAGATTGAACAGTTTGGAAAATCGAATTCACTATCCTATCAACAGAAAATTTAAAGCTAATTAGTCAAGTTTAAACAATTTTACTAACTAGAAGTGTGTTTTTAGGAGTGGCATTTGAGCTTGCACACTTTCAGATTTTGTCTCTCTTTTTTGGCATGGGGCTTTTCCTTTCTTGTTTTCATTTCTGCCCTCTTTTCTTTCTTTTCTTTGTTTTTGTATTTTTTTATTTTTCATAACTTTGAATGCAATGGTGGATGGAATATTCAGAATGGAAAAATATAAAAGGCTTCAAAACATAAAATGGATCAAAAGAAATAATGCTTAAGCATCCTGCCATTGACAGGACCCCCAAACAATTGTGTTCCATCTAGTTCTTGTAGGAAAAATGCATTATTACCGGCAACTGAATGAATAGAGTAAGGGCCAAGCCATAGGTTATCAAATTTTCCATGCTTGCCCTTTTCTTCCCTCCTTGAGTCCCACTTTAAAACTTTGTCCCCAATCTTGAAAATGCTTGCTTTTTTTCTTCTGTCAAAAAGATTTTTGATGCTATCTTCTTTTTGTAATTCTTTGTTATACACTTCCTCTCTGGTTTGCTAAAGATGAATGGTCTGATTTATTCTTCTGATCATGTCATTTTCTTCAGTCTACAACTCTTGAACAAGCTTCACCACTGGTATACCAAGGCTTTTAGGAAAAATTGCATCTGTACCATATACAAGCTGGAAAGGTGACATACCAATAGATTTCTTCAAAGTTAATCTGTCAGCCCAAAGTGCATGGACCAGCTTTATGTGCCAGGACTTTTTGTTGTCCTCCAACAGTTTCTTGATTATGTTCACTAAGCTTTTGTTGGAAGATTCTACAAGTCCATTACCTTGAGGGTAATAGGTTGTGGAGTGCCCCAATGATATCTGATATTTATGACAGAACTCAACCATTTTCTTTGATCCAAATGCTGCTGCATTATCAGTGATAATTTTGGTAGGACAACCAAATCTGGAGAGAATGTTAGTCTCTATGAACTTTATGATAACTGAATCATTGGCCTGCCTATAAGGAACGGCTTCTATCCACTTAGTGAAGTAGTCTGTGGCAGTAAGGATCCACCTATGCTGGGCAGAAGATGGTGGATGGATTTCTCCTATGAATTCCAGTCCCCACTGTTGAAAAGGAGCTTCAACAGTGATTAAATGTCGAGGAAGGGGTAGCAATTTTCTCTTGCCTTCAAACAATTGGCATTTATGGCAAGTAGTGGTCATCTTGTGTATATCAGGAAAAAGAGTAGGCCAATAGAAACCAGCCCTCAAAATTTTGTTGGCTGATGACTTCCAGCAGAAATGACCCCCACACTCTCCTTCATGGAATTCCTGCTTAACCTTCTCTGCATCAAACTCAGGCAAACATTTAAGCAATATACCACTTGCATCTTTCCAATAAATACATCTATCTATAATGCAATAGCTTACTGCTTTCAGCTTCAAGAACCTTGTCTTTGTTTTTGATAAACCAGGAGGTGTATTTAAATTAAGCAAAACATAAACAACATCAGCGTACCAAGAGGAATTTATGAAATGGTTTTCAACAATGGGTGTTGATATTTCCTCTTGATCATCTAAAGCATTAATCATATGAATATCAAGAACTTCACAGTTTGACTCAGCCATTAATCTAGCAAGACCTTGGCCTTTGATGAGCTTAGTGGGTTTTATCTCTAAATCATATTCAAGAATAACAACAATCCACTTACCTCTCTTACCATCTGGGTCCTGTGTTAGAATGTCTTTAATCATTGAATTTGGGACAAAGGCAATGATCTGTGAATGAAGGATGTACACCCTGAAATATTTTAAAGCTTTAACCAAAGCAAAAGCTTTCTTTTCCATAATTTTGTACTTCAATGGTGCATCCCTCAACGCCTTACTAAAGAATTCAATAGGCTGCTCTTGCCCTTGTGGAATTTTATGTAAAAGGACAACAACTATGGTATGTTCTGATGCAAATGAAAAGATATAAAAATCCTTTGAAAAATCAGACTTATGAGAACCGGTGTTTTGGTTAATGCTTGTTTCACCAGCTCAAAGGATGTCTTTGCTTCCAAGGTCCATTTTACCACTTGCTCCTTCTTTAACATGTTTGTGATATTCCTAAGGAGCTCAGCCAAGTTGGGGATGAACCTTCTCAAAAAATTAATCTCTCCAATGAAAGACTGCAACTCTTTGATGTTTCGAGGATGAGAGATTTGCAATATGGCCTCTATCCTCTTTGGATCTATCTTTATACCCTCCTCAGAAATAATGTGCCCAAGAAGCTTACCCTCTTGGAGACCAAAAAGTGTTTTCTTAGGGTTTAAGGATATTCCAAACTTTCTGCATTTCTCGAAAAATTTTCTGAAATGTTCTAAGTGCTCTTCATCTGTTTTTGAAAACACAATGACATCATCAAGATAGATAATGATGAAGAAGCCCAGCTCTTCCGAGAATGCTATTTCCATGGCTCTCTGAAAGGTTGCTCCAGCATTCATTAGACCAAAGGGCATTTTCATATACATGAAAGTGTCCCAAGGTGTAGTAAAGGCTGCCTTTAATTGATCAGCAGGGTGAACTAAGATTTGATTATACCCTGAATAGCCATTAAGCAAAGAAATTATTTTAGTGTTAGGTCCCTATATCACTAGTATAGTCCCTTATAATTGTTAGTGTAACCCCCTTATTGTTATTATTGTGCCCTTAAATTATTATTGTTAGGTCAGCTAGGATTACATTGTGGCCCACTAGGATTACATTATGGCCCCATGGACTCCTATATATAGAAAGGAGGTTTTGTAAATTGTATCATCCAAGAATTGTTCATTTATGTAATGTATTGGAGGTTTTCCCCTTGAAGTGGCTCATTTCTAAGGCGTTGATATCTCTTTTCTTCTATTTTTGGAGCTGGTTACACAACATTTGGTATCAGAGCTTGGGATTCTAGGGTTTCGCTGCTCCAAACAGGTCATCGTGGAATTTTCGCTATAACTTTTTTTCTACGAAGTTTTAGAAGCTGAAATTTTTAGGGTGCGAAGCTGAAATCCTGAGGAAGATTGTCTAAAAATTTCAGAGCTTGGTTCGCAATATTTTCGGAGATATCATTTGTGGAAGTTAGGTCTTTTTTCAAGCTCCTAAACAGGTCATCGTGGAATTTTCACTATAAATTTTTTTCTACGAAGGTTCAGAATCTGAAATTCGTATGGTGTGAAGCTGAAATCCTGAGGAAATTCGTCAAAAAATTTCAGAGCTTGGTTCGCAATATTTTTGGAGATATGATCTGTGGAAGGTAGTGCTTTTTCAGGCTCCTGAATTGCATCTCAAAGAGGTGATCGTGGGAAAACTTCAATAACTCTCTCTCTCGGCATTGGATTGAAGTGCCGTAAAACGTGGTCGCAAGTACACAGACTGAAGTTTCTGGGCTATCAATTTCAGAGACAAAGGACAAAACAGTGACACGTGGCAAGTCGTACAAGTTCGCTCTACTAAACCAGTCCAGAATTAGGTCATTGTGGGAGATTGGACACAACTTTGTCTTGGATAATCCAAATCAGGTCAGACCTGTGGCATTCAAAATAGAATTCGGAGGGCTACTTCAGTGCTTAATTTCAGATATTGAAGATCCAAAATCACATAGATAATACAATTTTAATATCGAGCTCATCAAAGCAAGTAAAAGGTGTGTATTTTTTTTTCTAAATTGCATAAGTCTTGTTTGAAGAATCAAGTTGAATTGATTGCAAGGGCCTATTGTAGAATAGATATCAATATTGGATTCTAAAATAGCCCCTAAAAATAATTCAACACCCATTAAGCCTTTAGAAGGCTCTACTATGACTCATGAAGATGAAGAATGGCAACATGACATATCAAAATTACAAGAGCAAGTGCAAAAAATTTCGCTCTCACAAAGAACAACAAAAAATGAAATGGAAGTTTTGAAGAAAGGCGTGGAAAATAAGATGGATGGTTTGAAGAAAGGTGTGGAAGCTAATATGAATGGTTTGGAAGCTAAGATGGATGGCATGGAAGTGGGAATGGAAGCTAAGATGGATGACATGGAAGCTAAGATCGTTGAAAAAATGAAAGACAACATCGAAAACATGAAGAAAGATCTAAAAGTAGACATTGAAGGTTTGGGAAAGTTGATATAAGAAATTTTTCCTAATGGTGAAAAGATAGTAGAGGAAACTCATGATGAGAACAAAATAAATGTTAATCGTGATTTCATAAACTCTACTATTGGACGGAAGAACCACCATAATCCAAAAATGGATATGAGGAGGTTTGATGGAAAGGATCCTGTAACATGGATACTACAGATGGAGCAATATTTTGATATCCATAATGTGCAAAACACACAAAAGGTACGCATTGCAACTTTACATTTAGAACAAAATACATTTGTATGGTATCGATGGCTTTGCTCCTATAAAAAAATTGTCACTTGGTCAATTTTTACGGAGGAAATGATAGCACATTATGAGGATACAAAGAGCAACACCTTCTTTAGCCAATTGATAAATCTCAAACAAAAAGGTTTAGTGGGGCAGCACATTAAGGACTTCCAAAAATTGAATATAAGGGTAACTGATATTCTAGAGGAACACAGGATCAATCTCTTCATAGGCACTTTAAAGGATAACATCCAACATGAAGTTCGTGTTTTGGAACCAGATTCATTGGAGAAGGCATTCAGGTTGGAAAGAAAAGTTGAATGTAAAATAATGGCGATAAGGAAGCCTACCACTCAATTCTATAAAGAAGGAAGTGTTACTACGTCTAGATTTCCACAACCTAAAAGGTTGACACCAAAAAAATTAGAAGAAAAAAGAGAAAAAGGGCTTTGCTACAGTTGTCATAGCAAATACACTAAAGGTCATAAGTGTGCTGAGAAGAAATTATTTTACATAGATTGTGAAGAGGAAGAAGAAAATGAACAAGAAGAGGATATACACCATGAACCAACCCTAGAAGAGGAAGAAATGAATCCGACCATATCGTGTAATGCACTGGTAGGAATTACCAATCCTCAAACTCTCAAGATACAAGGACAAATCAAGAAGAAAAAGGTAATAGTGTTGATTGATTCAGGTAGCACCCATAATTTTATTCATTGTAAGGCAGCCAAGGAATTAAATTTTTTCCTATACCCAGCACCAGAATGTCAAGTGATGGTTGCAAATGGAGGAACTATAAATTTCTCTGTAAAATGCCATAATATTAAGCTAACCATGGGGGAATATGTATTAACTAGTCCAATTCTTTCCATTCCTATGGGAGGTGCTGATGTTGTACTAGGAGTACAATGGTTACAATCTTTGGGGATGGTAGCTTTTAATTTTCAAGAACTTTTCTTGAAATTTTTTTCAGAAGGAAAGGAAGTTGAATTACGAGGTATTGCAGGGAAGCCATGAAGGATAATAAGCTCTAATGTCATGACAAAGCTTCTAAAGAAAGAACAACGAGGCGTAATTGCACAATTATGCTCACTAGAAGTTCCAACATCAAAATCATCTATTTCTGCAGATCTCCAACAAGTCTTGGACAATCATTCCAAGGTGTTTGAAACTCCCAAAGGACTCCCACCTATTCGTGATCATGAACATGCTATTCATTTGATTCCAGGAAGTGTTCCTCCAAACATCAGGCCTTATAGATATCCTTACTTCCAAAAGAGCGAAATTGAACGTATGATTGCAGAAATGTTAGAGGCGGTATAATTCAACCTAGTCAAAGTTCTTTCTCTGCTCCTGTAGTATTGGTACACAAGAAGGATGGATCATGGCGAATGTGTCCGGATTATAGGGAGCTCAATAAGCTCACCATTAAAGATAAATTTCCCATTCCTGTGATTGATGAATTGTTGGATGAATTACATGGAGCAATTTATTTTACCAAGTTGGATCTTCGTTCAGGATATCATCAAATTAGAATGAAGACTGAAGATATTCCAAAAACAGCATTTCGAACTCATGAGGTCATTATGAATTTTTGGTCATGCCTTTTGGCCTTACCAATGCACCTTCTACATTTCAAGGGTTGATGAATTCCATTTTCAAACCCTTCCTTAGAAAATTTGTGCTAGTATTTTTTGATGATATACTAATCTACAGCAGGTCCTGGAAGGATCATGTTGAACATGTTGACAGGGTGCTCAAACTATTGCGGGAGAAACAATTATATGCAAAAAAATCCAAATGTTTCTTTGGAGTACAAGAGGTGGAATATCTGGGTCATATTGTATCTCACGAGGGTGTTAAAGTAGACCCTAACAAAATTAAATCCATTAAAGAATGGAAATTCCCCACAACCATAAATAATTTGCGAGGATTTCTCGGGTTAACAGGGTATTATCACAAGTTTGTTAAGAATTATGGGAGAATAGAAACACCTCTAACAACATTATTGAAGAAAGATGAATTTTCATGGACTCCTGAAGTAACTAAGGCCTTTGAATGTCTTAAGGAGGAAATGTGCCTAGCACTGGTCTTAGCTACACCATACTTCACAAAAACCTTTATTGTGGAATGTGATGCCTGAGGAAATGGAACTGGTGCAGTTTTAATGCAGGAAGGAAGACCCATTGCTTTTTAAAGTCGTCCAATCAAAGGAAAGTATTTACAGAAACCTATTTATGAGAAGGAAATGTTAGCAATACTGCATGCACTAAAGAAATGGCGAAATTACCTAATGGGAAGACACTTCAAGGTAAAAACCGATCATGATAGTCTTAAACACTTTTTGGAACAAAGACTATCGTCAGAAGAGCAGCAAAAATGGGTCACAAAGATGTTGGGTTATGACTTTGAAATAATCTACAAAAAAGGAAAGCTTAATGTTGTTGCGGATGCACTCTCAAGAAAGAATGAAGAGGTGGAAGCATTGCTTTGTGCCATTTCTATTATCCAACCAGATTGGATAACCGAAGCAAGAGATGAATGGAAGAAGGACAAAGATGTATGGACACTCATTCAAAAGTTGCAGCAAGATCCTGGTACATCTGATACATTTAGTTGGAAAAATGATTCCTTATGGTACAAAGATCGCTTATATCTTTGTAAGAATTCCAAACTAAAACAAAAGATTCTTATGGAATTGAACACTTCTCATTTAGGAGGACACTCAGGATTTTTAAAAACTTACCACGGGGTGAAGAAAGAATTTTTTGGGATGGCCTTAAATCTGATATTCAAAAGTTTGTGGCGGAATGTTTGGTTTTCCAGCAGAATAAAGTTGAGACAATTAAGACCCTGGGACTTCTACAACCTTTATCCATTCCAAGTCAACGTTAGGAGGAGATTTCAATGGATTTTATCACAGGTTTACCTAAGTCTGAAGGAAAGAGTGTCATCATGGTGGCAGTTGATAGAATTACCAAGTATGCACACTTTTGTGCATTATCTCATCCATTTAAGGTAAGTAAAGTTGCTGCTACATTTATGGATATAATTCAAAAGCTACATGGAAGCCCAATGGTTATTGTGAGCGACAGAGATCCCATTTTTACTGGAAATTTTTGGACGGAGTTATTTTCTTGTTTGGGTACTCAATTAGCTCATAGCTCATCTTATCATCCTCAATCTGATGGTCAAATTGAGATCGTAAATAAATGTTTGGAAGGATATCTTCCTTGTTTTGTATCTGATAAACAAACACAATGGGTCAAGTGGTTACCTCTTGCTGAATGGTGGTATAACACTTCCTTCCATACTGCAACAAAAATGACCCCATTTATGGCACTTTATGGATATCATCCACCATCCATCACATCATCTTTAAGAGAAAATTCGAAGGTTCAAGCTGTGGAAGATCACATCAACCATCAACAAGAAGTTCTCCAACTCTTAAAGGATAACCTTAATTTGGCACAAAATCGAATGAAACAACAGGCAAATCAACATCGCATCGAGAGAATTTTTGATGTAGGAGATTGGGTATTTTTACGGCTACAACCATACAAACAAATGTCCCTCAAGCAAGCTAAGAAGGATAATAAATTATCACCAAAGTACTATGGTCCTTACAAGGTGTTGCAAAAGATTGGTTCTATGGCATACAAATTGGAGCTTCTTGCTTCTTCGTGAGTACATCCAGTTTTCCATGTTTCATGCTTAAAGAAGGTTATAGGTGAAAATCTTCCAGTTCAAACAATATTGCCAGAACTTGATGAGGAAGGAAAAATCATATTGGAACCTGAAGTGGTCATGGAAATAAGAACTCGACAGCTACGGAATCGATCAATTTCAGAGTATCTCATCAAGTGGAAGAACTTACCCACTGAAGATTCTACATGGTTGGATGAGAATTTTATACAGAAGCACCCGGAGCTACTCAAGTGTTGAGGACAACACTTTTTTGAAGGAGAGGGGCATGTTAGGTCCCTATATCACTAGTATGGTCCCTTATAATTGTTAGTGTAACCCCCTTATTGTTATTATTGAACCCTTGTAACACCCATTTTGTTATTATTGTGCCCTTAAATTATTATTGTTAGGTCGGCTAGGATTACATTGTGGCCCACTAGGATTACATTATGGCCCCATGGACTCCTATATATAGAAAGGAGGTTTTGTAAATTGTATCATCCAAGAATTGTTCATTTATGTAATGTATTGGAGGTTGCCCCCTCGAAGTGGCTCATTTCTAAGGCATTGATATATCTTTTCTTCTCTTTTTGGAGGTGGTTACACAACATTTAGACCCTACCACCCTTTGTAAAATATGATCCATCTTTGGTAAAGGGTAGTTCTCTTTCAATGAAGCTTTGTTTAAATCTCTAAAATCTATACAAAGCCTGATTTCTCTAGTCTTCTTCCTAACAGACACCAGATTAAATACCCATTCCGAATATATAATAGGAACAATAATACAAGAATCATACATCTTCATGATTTCCTTCTTGACCAAAGGCAGCTATACAGGGTTTATTCTGTGCAGTTTCTGTTTGAATGGTTTTTGGTTTTCTTTGAGAGGGATTTTGTGTTGTATTATTTCAGTGTCATAGGACTTCAGATCTTTGTAACTCCATGCAAAAACATCAGAAAATTCTTTGAAAAGCTCTATGTATTTGAGTTTAATGTGAGCTAGAAAAGTTTTGGACAGTTTGATCATTTTCAGTTTCCCTTTACTGCCAATATTGCACTCTTCCACTTCAGTCTCTACAGGTTCTAGTTTAGGTTTTTTGGCCACGTCGTTAAAATCGAACAACTGTTCTAAAGGTGTTAGACCACTTGGCAAACTTTCATTTTTAGAATGCAGAGTTTCTATTTCCTCTATTTCTGATTCTGCACTCAACTCAGTTTCGTTTCTAAGTTTGCAAGTCTGAAGGTTAATATTGACAAGCTCAGGAGAAGGTTCTTCTTCACCAAGAAAATTTTCTTCACTACAGTCTCTATCATAATCTGAATCTGAACCATGCAGTTCAAATTCATTTCTGAATTGCATGAAGTCTTCTATTTGTTTATCTCCATCAAACACCTACCAATATTTTTTATTATCAGGCACAACTAGTCTAAATTTCATCTGAGTTGAATAGTCTTCAGTCTCATATGGCGCGAGACATGTCCTAGCTGCAAAGGCTAAATTGTGGGCTATAAGATTTCTTTTTCTTGGGACAAAACTCAGGGTGGATTCCTCAAATGTTTTCAAAAGATCCATGACATCATTCTAATAGTCCCTAAGTGTAGGATGATTTTCATTATACTCTCCATTGACTTGCCTAATTATTAACTCAGAATCCCCATACATAGTTATTTTCTTGGCTCCTAACTTTTTCAGCAAATGTAAGCCTAAGAGCAGGGATTCGTACTCTGCTATGTTGTTGGAAAACTGAAAGTTTAATTTGCAAGAGATGCATTCTGTGTGCTTGCTTTTAGTGTTAGTAATCTAGACACCTGCATCAACATTTGTTGTAGTGCATGACCCATCAAAATACATACTCCAGAGAGGATCATTTTCAGTTTTATCGCTTTGCTGAATGTCCTCTGTATGATTTGAATCCTCAAGTTTCTCATCGGGTCGAGGATTGTTCTCTTGACTGTCAAGGTTTAAGTATAATGGATTGATGACTTGTAGTTCAAGACCTATGTTTGATTTTCCAATGTTTTCAAATACAACAAAGTGTTTTGACACTTCAGTGCTGTGCTCCTCTTCCTTCGTTTCAGCCATTGATCCTGTTAAAGTGATTTTTTGAGTGAGGGTTTCATCATTAAACATGATAAAATAATCAAGGCTTGTACTAATAGAATACAGAGGGGAGTTTTGAGGTCTGTCTTGACTTATAACTATGCATTGCATATGAGACTCCCTGTAAATTCTTCTAGTCTGATTGAAAACAGGGATAGTCGCATAGGTCATGTCCATTTGCATAGTCCCCTGTAACTTATCCCCCGAAGATCTTGATAAAATAATTCCATACTTTGGGGGTACATCAGCCACAACAACATCCATAACTAAGCATTTGGCTGGAATCTGGGCTAAGTTAACACAAAGGTCTTTGATCAATCCTAAACACTTGACTCTGCTTGAGTCAAAGGAGTAAAGATCTTTATAAGGTCTGGTGATTTCAAGACCTAGGCTCTCCATTACAGCTTTTGGCATTCAATTATGAGAAGCTCCTAAGTCATGCATAACGTTGTGTAGAATTTTATCATGAATGTTCAAACTTACATAAAAGGGAGGGACAGGTCCCTCTTGAAACTTACCTTCAATCTTTGGACCAAAAATAAGCTCTGGCTGGTCGTCATTAAGATTGAGTGTATCCTCATTTTCTTCTATGTTCAAAGCCTTCAAAATTTTGGACCTATATACACGTTGGGCAGTTAACTCAGTCAAAGGGACAATTTTTTTTATCTTTGAGATTTCCTGTTCCAGGCTGAAAGGAATTTGATTATTTAAGGTGTTGGTTTCAGCCTTGTTTACTGCCACTATATCAGTAATGACAGCTTATTGATTTGTTTTATCTACAGTTGACACAACCATTGAAACATGAGCACTAGATGAAGTGTTAGTACTACTAATGTCTGCACTCTGTTTTTCAAGATTTTGAGTGTCTTTCTCTTTACCTTTACCAGAATTAACAGCCACCATTTTGTCCTTTTGTTTGACTGTTTTAGGCTTGGCTGTAGTGGTGTTTAGAGAATATTTGTCAGAGGTTTTGGTGCCGGGGGTTTGTTGACTAGATTTACTTCTGATTTCATATTCTTTTGAAGGTTCTGTGATGGCATTTTCCATGTCTTGACAACGATTTTCATCATCATCTCGTTTGTCATCATAAGGTGTGTAAAGACCTTTTTTCTTATCATAATGAACCTCGAAGTCATCATCATCTACCCCAAATAAGTTCATATCATTATCCTCTGTTACTTCATCTGTTTCCTCAACCTCACTCACATAGTTTTGATGAAAGGGAGGAGTGATCTATTGATCATCTTCCCTGGGTCTGTTTGGAGGCTATTTTCTTCTTTGAGGAGCAGTTTGGTTTTGACTTGCTTGTGCTCTCTCAAGAATGCTCATCTTCTTCATCATTTCTTCCATCATTCTTTCCATCTTTGAGCTTGAGGTAGTAGTTGTGGATTCCTCTCTAAAAGATACTCTCTTTTCGACTTTCATCCTTGCCCTCTTTTCCATTAGGTTGACTTCCACAGAAAGAGCACCTCTTTGCATGTCTTCAAGGGTTGCAAAGTCTCTCTCTCTGAGTGAATAGGTCATGTCGGTGTCAAACCCTTCAGGAAACTTGTTTAAGGCTGAGCCTTGTGGAGGTTTTACTTCTGGGGAAAGTGCATTATACACACTATTAAATCTAGTACAATAGGCGTGTACACTTTCCCCGGGGTTTCTATGGAGATTATTGTAGTCAGCAAGAACTTGGAGAGGATTCTTCCTCACATCCTATTTATTTAAGAATTTTTGATGGAAGCCTTGGAGATTGTTGATACTGTTGGGGGCTAAGGCTTTAAACCATTTTCTTAATTCTCCCCCAAAACTCTGAGAAAATAATCTGAGTTTGACATAGTCATCATCAATTTCATTTCTGTCAAAGTAGTCATTCATCTTTTCCACATGTTGTGATGTTGTTGTAGCATTGCTAGCATCATATAATGGAATTTTGGACTGATAGTCCTGTGGAAGATTGACTGATGGTACAGGAAGGACTAAGGGAGCATACCATGCTGCCATGATATGTGGTGGAAGTTGATTGACAAGAGGGGGTGTGGGCTTAAGTGAAGTGGTTTGAGCGACGGATGAAGGATGAAAAGAGGTGGATGGGACTGCAGTAGATTGCTGAGCTGACCTTGGATGAGAGACACCTAGATTATAAAGAAAATGTAAATCAGGAGGTGTAGTTTCTCTATTCCCAAGATGTTCACTTGTTTTAGGAGATGAATGTGAACACTCAGAACCAAACTGGTCTAAATCATGAAGGGACCTAGTTCTAAATGGATTTAATAGGTCGGCTTGTGATTGTTGTAGAGCTGAAAGATTTTTAGGGACTAAATTAGTTCTTAGGGGTAATCTGAAAACAGTTGAAGATTCTATCTTAGGAGACCTCCTAAGGATTCTTTCTGGGTTATCAACTATCTCAGGTGGATCAGGGTCAGGATGGGCTCTAGTGTGAATTTTCCTAGGAGCCACTATGCTGTGTTTTTAGACCCAAAAAAAAAGAAAATTTCAACCAAATATGACAATCTTTGAGAGTTCAACTAATCTGTTTTCACAATTTTAATCCTACAGTCCTCTAACTGAGTTTGAAAGATATTAAAATGATAAGGGTTCTTCCCAGTGGAGTCTTAAGGTCTGTTCAGGATTGTGGAGTCGCTAGGTGGAAATTTTAGAGTGTTTTCAAAGAGATGCACTGTCCACCGCAGTGTTTGTGAAACATCCTTTTCAAGGATATCCCGAAACACAGCAAACTCTAACCAGAGATTGACTGCGAGGGAATTTACCAGATATGTCACCTCTAAAAGAGGATGAGATCCAGAGGCTATCTGGCCCTTTCCAGACTCTGTCTAAGAGTATGAGGTAAAACACAACAAAAGTTAAGTGGAATGTAAGAGAAAGTGTTTTACTACCAATTTGAAATGTTTTTGGTATTTTCTGAGTTATTTTTATTTATGTGGTTTCTAAGAATGTCCTAACTTTTCTTCAAAACTTAGCTACGGTTGTGAGACAAAGACAGTCTACTCTTATGGCTAAGCTAGCTAATTTTCAAGGTTAGATAAAGTCTTATCAGAATCCTAGGGTTGACCTAGATTTTCACTGACTCAAACAAGTTTCATCATCATTACCAATTCTTTGGTAGTGCTTGAAAAAGCTACTTTTTACTCACAATGTTATAAATATTTTTTAAGAGGAAACCAAATCTCTGATGTCTTATGGTTCCCCAGTGAAGTCGCCAAAAATGTTGGGAATCTGTAATTTATTAGCAAGATTGGCAGAGTCCAATTACAGAAACAACATTGTTTCAACCAACTTTGGGATTCTAGGATCTAGCCCTCCTGAATCCGGAGAGGGATCTCTCCAATAAGTAAAAATATGGATTTGTCTTTGAAGTTTGGAATAATGATATTAGGCTAGTTATGAGGTCCAAGGGTTTTGTTTGTTTTTGGATGGTTGAACATGATTTTTGTTAGAGGTGGAAAGCCCTAAAGGTAAAAAGGTTCAAAGGTGAGAAGTTGCAAGCAAATGAGTAATTTTTGATCAAGAGGAAAGATGTAGGCAGGTTTTCAGTCCATTGGGCTATGGATTCATAAGAGGATTTAATTGAAACAATCAGGTTCAAGAGTGGTCTATGGGGCAAGTCATCTATGCCTAAGGATCTCTTTAAGGTTTGATTTATGGAATGGAATGATACATCAAGAAGGGGAAATAAACAGATGTAGAACAAAGAGAAGCCTAGGATCTGGTAAGTACTTTGAAACTATCCAGCTTTTGATACACTTCCAATAGAAAACATACAAAAACTAAGGGAAACTTGAAGGCAACCTTTGGAGTAGAGACGAGAGGGCCGAGCTCACCACAAATCCTTTCCTAGCTCTTCTTTACTTGGCTACTTCCAAGACAATCACAGAGATAACACATAATGGCTTAAGATCTGGTAAGTACTTTGAAACTAGCCAGCTTTTAACACATTCTAAGGGAAACAATCAAACATTTATGCAAACAAGACTGGGACCAGGGCTCCCCATATCTTCCTCAGTTCATCTTCACACAACATATACTGAAAGTAACATTCAAAAATAATATTCAGCTAAGACATTAAGACGAGGGAACGCCAGCATTCCTATGCTTAAACTGAATTAAATCATTCCCAAATAACACAGTTGAAAGAAAACATTTAAATAAAGATTTCTCAACCAGAGAAGGTTACTGGAATACAGTAGGTCCTAAACCTGTTTAAACCGTTCTTTACAGAAGAAAATGAAACAAAATGAAAACAAAAATAAAACAACAAGTTACAATGAGAATAACATCACTGTCAACATAGACCAGGATCCCATAAATCAGCTTGTATTGATGCTCCAAACTGGTTACAATATTCAAGTCCAGTGTTTTAATTCATCTTTCTTTCATAACCTAACTTATCTGTTACAAGCAGAGCTCCAAGAGCCAGTGAATCACTATTTACAATCAGGGATCTTTAGCTCAATTACATTACAATGCTTCAGCAATTACATCAACAACCAACCCTTCACTCATCTTATACTGAAGTATATATAGAAGGATGAGGAGGTGAGATCTGATTAAAGATCTCAAATACAACTAATACAGAGTTAATGTTTTCTTGGCCCTTGGGAGGCTCAATGAAGAAACTGTACAGGTGTTTCGCTGCATTAATTGATTTACACTTATGAATTAAGCTCGGAGGGAGCTTTTGTTGACCTTTGAGGCTCTGTGTGATGCTAGGGTTACTCTGCAGACATTCTTTCATTAAATTCCTGGCAGAAGTAACTCTTCGGCAGCGTCGAGGCAAAATATCTAATCCCGATCAATAAGTTCTGTTCCTGATTGAATACTTTGAGGCACAGGTGGCACTTTGGTTGCTGGGAGGAATAAATTTGCCTTCATCTGTGGCAGTGGAGGGTCTTCCTGGTAAAACACTTTTAGGTTTTCCTTTAATCTATGTTTATATTGGGGATTAGGCTATTGATAACTGTCTTAGCCATAATACCCGCTAATCTATACATCAATTTTCTGTTCTGGTTCATCCATGGTCTTCGACACTGATAATATTTGAGTGTGCCTATTTCATGGTTTTCCTTGCTGTTGTGCCGGGCTGCGCAGGGATTATAAGGCATCAATTCTTGAGAAAACATCGACGAAACATGCATTTCAACCCTGCGGATGCGTTTCTTGATGTATTAGAAGGCCAGAGGATCATCATCATGGCCCGACGAGGTTTCTTCATTTTAAACGGAAAAACCTTAAACCCTGCAAAAACAAACAAATGTTACGAAATCATGTGTTTATAGGTCAATCTGCATCGGAGGATGTGCAGAGGAATAAGGGCCGTTGGATGGCATCATCCAATGGTCGGGATTTAATCTCAGAATGGTCGAAAAAACATGGGGGAAGGAGGATCAAATCTGAGCTGTTGATCGCCTGCGATCGATGGTTGGAAGCGGGCAATGGAAAGTAAACAGCGGGGAAACGTTGACTGGGCAATGGAATCGGGCGACACGATATGGGCCATCGATTTGCAGATTAGATCAACGGTGGATATTTATTTGTAGTTGCATGAGGGCGTGGTTATCGCCCGGGCGCTTTGGTTATCCATCGGACACTTTCGGCGATCGACAACCGTTGGATGCGTAGGCCCAGATCGGACGGCGGAGATCCATTTCGCTGGGCATCCTGGTCTAGACTTTAATGTGTGATGGACGATGGTTACACAAAGGTTTTCAAATCGTACAAGGGACACTCGTCAACCGTCGTATGGAATCGTTGGCCAATGGACGAAAACAGCTCTTGGCCCAAAGGCAGTGCGAAAAATACTATCGGTTTTGGGCAAACAGCGCACGGGAGGTGGGGACCACATGGTAAGTTGGGGTCCGCACCGTCTGATCTGCAAAGCAGATCGACGGTCGAGATCGCTCCATCATTTGCACGACAGAAAACTTCGAGAAATAAATTAAAACCCAAAAAACACAAATAACAAAGGTTTTTAATGTTTCTGGGCGGAGAAATATTATTGGAGAGGATAAGCTCCCGACGGGTTTAGCATTTGGTTCTGGCGCTCAGGCATATGGACGAAAAGGGTTAGAGGCTTGAGCCGTGGGGCTTAAGCCCAGAACATAGAAAATATGCGTTTTCTATGGTTTTTTCAAAGGAAATGAAGGTTGTGGTAAGGTTAAAAAGTGGGTTTTTAACCTTATAAAATGAATTTTGATGAGGGGAAATAGCATAAACATGTAAAAAAGGGATTTTCATGGGGAAATGGAGGGATAGAAGAGTAGTTTATTTTTGAGGAGAAGGAAGGGGAAAAAGGGGTCTGTAGTAGTATTTGACTTTGGATTTTTATAGGATTTCAGAGGTTTTTAGGATGTAAACAACAGTATGGGATCTGGACAGAGGCATGAGGCCTTCAAGAGTCTTCAAGAGCCAACAGTTTTTAATAGGGAAAAATTGTTCCTTGAAGGCTCAAAACATATTTAGCCACCTTTGGTATAATCAAATTTTACAGGTGGCTAACAGAACCTTCGTAGAAAAAATTTTAGAGCGAAAATTCCATGATGACCTGTTTCAGATGGTGAAATCTCTTGCATAAGGAGGAAATGAGGATCACAATTTATATAAATTCTTAGGTTGAGAGGGGCTTCAACAAGTGAATGTGGGAGGGATTTTAGCAGCTTAAAAAATATTAATTATGACTTTTCAATTACCCATGCCACAACCCTATGGGATTTTAGCCAATTATCTAGGGGTATAAACTTCAAACATGAATATCTCTCAAACCGTGAAGAATTACGCGGTGTGCCATATATCAACGGAAACATCTCGACAAGTATAAACCATAAAAATAATTCTTGAACGATAATATAGTGATTTGGTAGGTAAAAAATCCCATGAAATATTGGGTTAGCCCTTGGTGCTACTTGGGTTGACATCAATGACAACCACTGATCAAAAATCTCCCCATTTGGCATTGATGGAAAAACAAGTACTCCCCTGCAATCATGACACCTCTTCTTACAACATTCTCTCCTCCTTTTAAATCAATGGAAAAGGGTAACTCCCCCTGAAACACAACCATGCTACGAACCTGTACACACTTCCACTCCCCCTGACACACAACTGTCCTACAAACCTGTAATCTAATGAGAACTTGGGAGAATCCCAAGCTTCTGATGAAGATATTCAAGTGCTTCACAAGGTAACAATCTAGTGAAGATATCAGCAATTTGTTCTTTTATACAAACATACTCAAGTTTGATATCCTTTTTAGCAACTTGTTCTCTAACAAAATGATATTTGATCGGAATGTATTTTTTTTTTGAATGCATGACAGGATTCTTGGAGATTTTTATGGCACTAGTGTTGTCACAGAATATGGAAATAGGCTCACTGAATTGTACTTGAAGATCTTTCAAAGTTGGTTTCATCCAAAGGACTTGAGTACAAGATGATGTTGTTGCAATGTACTTTTCTTCTACTATAGATAACGAGATTGAGGTTTTCTTTTTGCTCAACCATCATACGAGACAACCACCTAGATAGAATGCTGCTCCATTAGTACTCTTACGATCATCAAGACTTCCTGCCCAATCTACATCTGTAAAGGCTTGAATAATAAGATTGTTATCGTTGGGATACCACAAGCCATATTCTTCTGTGCACTTTAGATATCGAAGAATTCTTTTGACGGCAATAATATGTGATTCTTTTGGTGCTGCTTGGAATCTTGCTACTTTTCCAACTTCTTGCATAAGATCTGGCTGAGAGGTTGTTACATATAGAAGACTACCAATCATATATTTGTACAACCTCTAATCCACATCCTTAGATGAGTCATATATGCTCAATTTGCAACCTGTTACCATCGGAGTAAGGACGGGTTTGCAATCTTCCATTTTGAAGCTATTGAGCATTTCCTTGATGTACTTGGCTTGACATATAAATATTCCTTTCTCTTGCTGAGATATTTGAAGCCCTAAGAAGTATGCCAGCTCCCCAAGTAGAGATATCTTGAACTCACTTCGCATCTTTGTAGAAAATTTCTTACTTAATAGATCATAATTGCTACCAAATATTATATCATCCACATATAACTAAACGATTGTTAAATTATCTTTATTTGTTTTTACATAAATATTTCTATCAACAATACCTTTCTTGAACCCTTGTTGACGTAGATATTCATAAAGACGAGCATACCATGCTCTGGGAGCCTGCTTGAGACCATATAGAGCCTTTTTTAACCTGCAAACATAGTCTTATTTTTCTGATAGTAGAAAACCTTCAGGTTGTTTGATATAAACTTCTTCTTCTAATTCTACATTTAGAAATGTTGACTTAACATCCATTTGGTAGACTTTGAGTTTTCTTGAACATGCATAGGCGAGAAAGATTTGGATGGCTTCCATTCAGGAAAGTGGTTAAAATGTTTCTTTGAAATCAATTCCTTCCACTTTTGCATAGCATTTGCAAACAAATCTTTCTTTGTTTCTGGTAACCTACCCATCTTCATTCAATTTCCTCCTGAACACCCATTCAGTCCCAATGACATTTTTATCTTTTGGTCATGGAACTAATTCCGAGGTGTTATTCTTATCAATTTGATCCCATTATTCATTCATAGCTACTACCCAATGTTCGTTCTGGCTGGCTTCCTAAAAAATACTAGGCTCACAGGTTGCTCAAAAAGCAATGTGAGCTTGTTCTGATGAATGAAGCTGTCAACCTTCATTTATGTCACCAATGATTTGATTTGATGGATCATTCTTTTGAATCCATTCTTTTGTTCTCCTTGGTGGAGCTTCTTATTGTTGTTATGGTATATGTTGATGATCATTGTTTACTTCTTCCTCGTTGATAGTTGCTTCTTGCTCTACAATTTTATCTGTGTCTTTTTTAGCCTTTGTCTCAAGTTTCAAAGATTCTAGATCCTCATCATTATTCGCTAGAACACCATCTTCGTCAAATGTAACATTTATGCTCTCCACTATATGTTTTCGTCTTAGATTATAGCATTTATAGTCCTTTCTTTTGTGTGAGTAACCAACAAAGATACCTTCATCAACACATGATTCAAACTTACCCAAATTTTGATCTTCTCTTTTGATATAACATTTTCTTCCGAAGATTCTAAAATATTTTACATTAGTTGGTTTTCCTTTCCATAATTCATATTGAGTCTTGTTGCAATTTTTTATGAGAAGACTTCAGTTGATAATGAATACTGTCGTATCAATTGCTTGAACCCAAAATTTTTCATCCAATTTTGAGTCCTTCAGCATTTCTCTACTCATTTCCTATACAGTTCTATTCTTTCTTTCACCAACTCCATTTTGCTGAGGTATTCATGCTGTTGAAAATAGTCATCTATAGTCATCTATCATTAACATGAAATATAATTCTCCATCTAAGAATTTTGTTCTGATAGGACCACATAGATCAATATGTATCAATTCAAATGGATGTGATGCAAAGTGTTATTTTGTTTTAAATTAGAATTTTGTCTACTTGCCATGCTAGTAGGCCTCACATAGTGTGTTGAAAGGTTTTGATATTTTTGGCATTCCTCGTACTGCTTCCTTTTTTCTTATCCTAACAAGATTTTCAAAGCTTATGTGACCCATTCGTTTGAGCGATAACTAGATTCCATATTATTTAGCTAGTATACATGCTTTAGTTGCTTCATCCAAAACATATATGTCGTTGGGAGCTCGACTTGTTGTAGCCACAATTTTACCATACCTGCCTTTCTTGATTTCACATTTTCTAGAGTTGAATAGCATTGTGTGTCCTTGATCACACATTTGTCCAACACTGAGAAGATTGTAATTCATGTTTTCAACCAATAGAACATTCTTGGCCATAACATCTT
This sequence comes from Pinus albicaulis, assembly GCA_034641835.2. Taxonomy (NCBI): domain Eukaryota; kingdom Viridiplantae; phylum Streptophyta; class Pinopsida; order Pinales; family Pinaceae; genus Pinus; species Pinus albicaulis. Next base: position 1,139,367,725 of record CM076574.1, read on the forward strand.
TGCTTCCGAGAGTGGCAGTACCTGATCCTATAAAATTTGAAGATCCATCATTTCCAAAGGATACAGCTCCATCCTTCTTCTCTTTCAGAGATACAAATTTCCTTCTATCTCCAGTCATATGCATTGAGCAACCGCTGTCAACATACCACACATCTTTATTGTTTTGAGCCTTGATATAGAGAGTACAATTATCAGTCTTCTTATTCTTCCATGTTCGTTCATTCTGTGGCTTCAAAGATTCTTTTGGAGGATTTTCATGTCTGCAGTCTTTGTCTATGTGTCCAAAGTTCTGACATTTGCAACATTCCATATTATTTCTTAATTGTTAAAATCTATTGATGTTTTTTTGAGCCCTGGGAGGTCCATATTTGAAGCATCTCCTAGAATTGTATTGGTTCCTAGCGTACGTGCGACATTCTACAGCTTTATGACCAAATTTTCCACATCAATAACAATAGCCATGAAAAATACGTTGGTACCTGGATGGAAATATTCATCTAGGAATCGTCTTCCAAGGTTGTGCTTGCAAATATTGTCCAATGAAGTCAACCTGTATGTCAGGTATCATAGGTTCATTGTATTTTGTTGTAGGAGGTCATTCTTCTTCTTCTTTGTAACTGAGGCCAGTTCTGTCATTTTAATTTCGTTGATTGTTGATGAGTTCTTCCAATGCCCTTGAGCTGTTCGAATAGTTTTGGATAGTTTTTGCCTTCTTCAATTCCTTACGCAACGAGACTATTGCGGCTTCTAATGCTTGCCTTTCTTGGTTTCTTTCTTCCAACTTCTTTTGAAGTGACTCTTCAATACATTTGTGTTCTTCAACTTCAATTTTGAGACCTTGAACTTGTTCTTCAAGAGTATTGGAATGGATCTTCTCAGCATTGAGCTCTTTTATAAGCTTGATTTCCTCCTCATAAAATTCTTCTATGGTCAACCCTTCTTCTTCATTGTTTGATAATTCTTGTTTATTGTGCTTGGCTATAAACAATACTTTCTCATTGGCTTCTTCTTTGCTGTCACTTTCTTCATCGGATGATGAGCTATCTTCTTTAGAGAGAAATTTCCTTCTGGATCCTTTCCTTTTTCCTTGCTTGTTGAATTTATTAAAGCCATTCTTTCCTTTTGAGTTTCCATCACTTTTGCTCGAAAATTTTGCTACGAAATTCCCAACCTCACCACAACTGAAACATATCAATGGAAGTTTACCTTTGAATTTTCCCTTGCCAGTTTCTAGTTTTCTCGTAAAGTAAGCATATTCTTCATCTGAAATACCTTCTCTATCATCTCTCTTTTCTTCACACTTGCAGGTGCATGTCATTTCAATCAAAGGTTGTTTGTCCTTATTGGTTTTCTTAGATTCAACAAACGCGGTTTCTAGATTTGAAGTACCCTCTTCTTCATCAAGTCTCATTTCATATGCTATGAGAACTCCATGTAATTCCTCTTTGTTGAGTTTGTCTAGATTTTCACTGTATTCTAAGACTGATACCCTTGGGTTGAATCTCCCGGGTAACATTCTAAGAATCTTCCATGTAATAGTTTTCTTGTTAACTGGCTCTCCCAATCCTTCTAGAGTATTGGTTATTTCATCAAAATATTGGAAGTGTGTAGCAATGTTGCAATCTTCTTTCATTCTGAGTTGCTCAAATTTTTCTCTATAGATTTGAAGCTTTGCTTCTTTGACATTTGAGTCACCTGCATATATATTCTCAAGCTTGTCCCATATATTTTTGGCGGTTTTACAACTAAACACCTTATGATAAGTAGATTCGATAAGTCCACTGATAATAATATTATTTGATTTTACATCATTTACCAAATTATTCTTACCTTGCTCATCTAAATTTTATGTAAATCCACTTTGAACAGTGTCCCATACTTCGTAACTTTGCACCAAGAGATAGAACTCCATTCTTCCTTTCCATAGTGCATAATTATTTTCATTGAATAGAGGTGTTGGGTGTGGAGCCTGATTATCTTGTTTATTTTGTATCACAGCGTTGAACCCCTCTACCTTAATGGAGTGGCAACACTACCCGTAATTAAATGTTGCCTAGGGGGTTCAAGGGGGGGCGGCTGTGACTTTATGGAGCCCCCCCCCACCCCCCCCCTCCGGGCAGGGGGTTTTGTGGGTAGCGCCCCTGAAGCTAAAAGAAGATGTAAATTTTCCTTGTAAAAGTATAGTAATTTCTAGTCAATCTGGACCATTCATTAGGCAGATGATCTGACGGTAGAAGTTATGTTTAGTTTAGGGCTTTTTTTTTCCCTAGAAGGTAACCCCTCATTTTTATGAGGGTATTGTATTGCAGCTATGTATTGTGTGTGTGTATTCTCAGAGCAAGAAACAGATAGGGAGATTGTGAGAGGGAATAAAGGATATTACAGTGGATCTGTTGTAGGTTGTGTCTCTTCATTTTTGCTGGGTAATAGAAAGGAAGGATTAGCTGTTCGGGGTGGACATAGCCCAAACTGGGTGAACCATGTATATCTGTCTCTCTCTAGTTTTATGTGTTTTGTGTGCTTGTGTTTTCCACATATTTTATATGTTACATTGCTCTGTAATATTTAATTTTCTAATAAGAGGTACACCATTCTTGGTATGCTCCATAGCCTCCTTCCAGTTGTTAAACTGCTATTGAAGGAACCAAGCTCTGATTCCAATTATTGGAAATACTGAGAGGGTGGGTGAATTGGTATTCCTTTCAATTAGAACATTAGTTAATCTTCAATTATTATCAGTGTTTGTAGAATGATAGTAGCAAACAAAAGGAACACAAATGCATGCAGTTTTTAATGTGGAAACCCACTCCAAGACCAAAACCACCTAATGCTTTTCTAGTAATTCTTTAATATTCAACTCCAATTGAAAATAAAGCTCCAATTTCCTAGAATCTAGGAAAGCATTCTTCGCTAGCTCCCACTGGATGGACACTCCAACGCCCGAGATTCTCCAATAGTCAACTGAATAGATGCTCCAACACCCAATGAGCTACAACTCACCCTAGCACCACCCTACCACCCTATAGAAGAATAAAAGAAAAATGGACTCCTGCACCAGAGAAAATGGTCAACTTTACAATGATATAGAATGATGTAGAAGAAGAAGACACACTATAACATAATCCCAACTATGACACAACCACCTAATGATGATCATAGACCACCCGACACTGCCTATTCAACTCTTGGTATATAGACACTAGTACAATTTATACAATAATGTATTTACAATGAGTTAGTACAATGACACCTTTACAATGATTGTATGCAGTGCTACCCACTTGAAGACTTCATGTGATGAACTTATTATTGCTGTTATGCACCATGGTTTCTGATCTTGTCATGCTACCCTCTGCTACACCTTGCTTTGCTTTGCTTCCCTAGAAATTCTGGTCCTTTGCAGCCCTTGGCAACACATGATCTAGATTTTTCTTTTCCTTCTATGAGCTCAATATTGAATATAGTGTATCTATGTTACTTCAGATTCCCAATATCTCATTTTTGTTCCTGTATTATTCCTCTAAGTCATCTTTCCAATGCCACAGGGCTGACCCAATTTGGATTCTTCAAGAGAGAGTTATACCCAATATCTCACAATACCCTAATTATGGATTGTTTCAGCTGTGTGAACTTGTACTATGTGCTAGGTATCATTTTTCCTTCATTTGGCTCTGAAACTGATAGAGAGAAAACTACAGCCTGTACACTATCTTTGAATTTTTACAGAATTCCAATCTGACACTTAGAGAGAGAGTTATGACGATTTTACCAAGGTCACTTCTTTGAGATGAATTTCAGGAGCCTACAAAAACACTGCTTCCATAGATCATATCTCAGAAAATATTCTAGACCTTGATCTAAAATTTTCACAATAGCTTCATTAGGATTTCAGATTTGCCTCATAAAAAATTTAGCTTCTAAACCTTCGTAGACAAAACATTGGAGCAAAAATTCCATGATGGCCTGTTTCAGATGGCAAACTCCCTTGCATAAGGAGGAAATGAGGATCACAATTTATATAAATGCTTAGGCTGAGAGGGGCTTAAACAAGTGAGCATGGGAGGGATTTTAGGAGCTTAAAAAATATTAATTATGAATTTTCAATGACCCATGCCACAACCCTATGGGGTTTTAGCCCACTAATTGGGGGTATAAACTTAAAACATGAATATCTCTCAAATCATGAAGAATTACGTAGCATGCCATATATCAAAGGAAACATCTCAATAAGTAGAAACCACCAAAAGCATTCTTGAACTAGAATATAGTAATTTGGTAGGTCAAAATTCACATGCAAGATTGGGTTAGCCCCTGGTGCTACTTGGGTTGACATCAATGACAACCACTAATCAACATTCCCTATATGGTAACCAGAAGGAACCCAATCCGTCCAGGCAGGACCCTTAGAAGCCGCATGGAGGACATGAGACTGATCCTAATACACATTGCCTGTAATTTTTTTTTTGTAGAAACCCATATAAACGTAGTCAATAATAAGAAGTAGGTCGTGCCAGAAATCTCCGATTCTCGTCTCATCAGACAACCCAACAGAATTTAGAACAAAATGGAAAATAAATTAAATAAACATGAGATTAGTCCTACTTTTTGTAGCTCACTAAATTCAACCTATATGTTATTGTTCAATATAAGTCTCCATAGCTCCCCAACAAATTTCATCATTCCCCCTCGAAGGGTAATATGTGAGCTATAGAAGATTTGCGAGTGCCAAGGTGGATTCATGGGAACACACCAAATCTAAATTGTATAGTTTTGATCATTGTTAGTTCTGATCTTTTTGTAGATATAGTGAAAACTTTTGGATATTTTACTGTATGATCACTTGCCAGGATGCCTGACACATTTCACCTTGTGAGCTTCACACCTTGAGCCATTTATGCTCAGGTACATCCGATCAGAATAGTTGATATAAAACTTTTATGAACCTAGTCTGCTTCTATGTCGCATCCTAAGGAATAAGTCGAGATGGTTCCTTTCCTAATGAATGAAGCTCCACTCGCAAGCTACACCCCTGCACTGCACATGTTCGGAGTAAGGGAGTACCTCTTACATTTCCATGGGATGGTGCTTTAGGAGGTTTAAGGTGCAACTTAGACATGAAGCTTTCTCAATTTCATCCTCTCTTTTTTCCTCACGGTAGTTCATAAAAGGCCTTCTCATACTTTTGGATAATCTCCTTTCGATCCACGTGGAGGCACTCAGACAAGAAGTCAAAGGAAATACCTATGATTTGATTTATCAGAAAGAGGGGCCTGTAATCGATGCCTATCGCAGGCTAGTTGGTAATAGAAAGAGACATATTAAAAGACACAACTTAGATAACTAAAAAAAATTTCCACCGCTACTAGTTCTCTACGTCTACCAAACTACTAATAGACCCTAACGAGGAACCTCCCTTACTTTAATCCACTGGAGCTAAAGGTGTTATTATTCCTTCAACAAGCATCAAGTCATAGCCCTAAAAGGGAAGTCTCTTTGTAGATACGATGATCTAATGGACAAGCCCAAAGAAAGAAACTTACCAGCAAAAGGAGGGTACTATGGGCCTTTTAGGTTCGGTAGAGGAATCAAGTCTTTGAGGTCATTCGTTGGGACTAGAAAAGTGATGAGAGTTCTTCCTAATTCATTTAGGTGTATTTGGTAGATAATGGACCCATTCTGGAAGGGAGGTGAGTGGGTCTATGATTCGATATAGAAGAAGAAAATAGGTAATAAATGGTTATTCGGTGAGCCTGCATGCATAGTATCTAGATTTGGCATGCAAGAGATGAAAAAATTTGCATTCAGTGCCAACCCTTTAGTCTCCAACTGTGTTACCCATTGACTATAGATACACAAAGGGTACTGATTAAAGATGAAAATGCATAAAAAAAGGCTTTCGTTGTTGTCTTCATATGAATCATTCCCAAAGTATAATTGGTTCTATTTATCTTCCCTTAATGGAACATTCACTCGATGGCTCACATTAGGTGCTTACCAAGAAGGGAGAGAGGAAAAACATTGGGGGTTGGACCTAACCTTGTTCCTATTTGATGCTCACCTTGTTCCTACTATTTTTTTGGTAAGGTTCCTCTTGGATACTAACCTCATACCTCCTAGTTGTTTTCTTAGTTTCCTGGCCTATCTAGGTTGCGCGCCTCCCATTTTCATTTTGAAGAAGCT